>CM022879.1:24142883-24195582 GCA_012654025.1 Pachypsylla venusta | reverse complement strand
TGAATTTGTCAAGTGACAGAATGAAGACACTTTATGATCTACTATGTAATTCTGTAGTTTTTCAAGTAGGTGATCAGGTCTGGTTGTATAACCCTAAGCGACGAAAAGGTCGCAGTCCCAAATTACAACAAAATTGGGAAGGCCCCTAAGGTTATTACTAAGATTAATGATGTCGTGCATAGGATACAGAAAGGTTCTAGGGGCAAATTTAAAGTTGTACATCTTGATAGGCTAGCACCTTATCTTGAACCTGAGTCTTCTTAGGTTAGGAGTTATGTGGGTTGCTGTTCGGGACGAACAGACCTAGGGAGGTCTGTTCGTCCCGAACAGCTATAGTGAAATGATCAACCTGTATATGTGGTATACATCCTGTATTCTTTGAGCGATAAACGGAGTAGTATTGTTTGAGCGATAAACGGAGCGTGTTTAATTTTGGAAGCGATATCATAAGTGAACGGTTATTCGTGTGTATTTTCGGGCGTTCTAGATTCGGTGTAAATTCGGTGTTGGCGAAAAGTAATTGAACTTTTGTGTTACGTTCTATTTTTTTTATTTATTTATTGTAATTTCTATTTTTTTTATTTTTCTTAATAAACTATTTTAAGTTTTATTTTAATTATTTTTAAAGTTAGTTAACGCGTTTTAAATTCACGATACCTTAATCCTCGAATCCTAAGTCTGCAACAATAGGAATAATTATTTTTTGTGAAAAAGCTCAGTTCATCCATACTATCAACGTTTATAAACTGTAGCTTTCTAACTTCAACAAGAAAGAATCGATATAAGCTAAGTGGACCAATTTTTTGGACTTCTGATTGGTTCTCAATGAACCGAATACTTTTCAAAACGTTACTTCTCTCAATGAACAGACCACAGTATTAACCCAATATTTTCCTAAACAGGGTGTCCAAAAAATAAAGAACTCACAATCTTGAGAACGGTTTTGAATTTCGAAAAACGCTAAAACACGTGTTCCTAATTACCAAAGAGGAAACATTTTAGTGGTTTTCAAATTTGGGGCATTTTCAGAGGAGACTCCAGGGGGGCCAACTTTAAAATCTTAAATATCCCTTTTAATAACTTTAGTGGAATGTATAACAAAATTAAATAATTTTGAGATGTATTTGACACCTGTACTCAAAACAGGGTCGAAGCTATTCCAAATTAAAGTTGAGCTTTTTAATACTTTTACTTGGCCATATCTATTCAAGCTTTGGTGAAGTGTGGAAAAAGTGAATCCTCGGAGCAAAACTAAACGTGTTCAGTGTTTTTAAACCCGAACTCCAGACATGAGCCCTCCTCAGGGTCGGACCAATGAACTTTTCTTTCATATTGGTTGGTAAACATCGTTGGAAAAACAATATTGGAGTCATTTTTTATCAGAAAGTTGAGACTTTAATCTCACACAGGCGCAGAGTTAAAAGAGGTGAAAAGGCTCAACTTCAACACAGAAAAACTCGAATGTAACATTAAAGAGTTGGTTCACTTAAATTAAACAAATTCATTTTTCAGCGTTTTTCAAAATTCAGATCAATCCTCAAGAGACTGAATTCCCTCCTTTTTTTAGACACCCTGTACTGATATTCTCAGATTTTTTTCTTACCCATAATAAATTATGATGATGAACGTTAAAGACCTGGAAGGAACGCCACTGGTAAGCTCTAATGGTTACTTTTCCTCAAAAAGGCTAAATATTTATTATTAACAAAGATAATAGGAACAGCACTAGATTGGTACATTCAGATTATACTAGAAGTTCTGTGACCTTTGGACCTCACTCAAATTTTGCGACGCAATTGTCCCGGTAATTCAATGAACATATTGTATATGTATATCCATATCAGGTTTCATCGAAACGGACAAAGCGTTCCTAGAGTTAACGTGAAACGAATAGACAAATAAACAAACGTTTAATGAAAGATGAGTTTTAACCGCACGAAAAGTCGTGAAGTTAAAACTAGACGTCTAGTTCAATACTTCAATCAGCGTACAAAGTAAAAGAGTTTAGTTTGATTACTGAATTTATCCTCGGTAGTTCAGTGGTCAAAGCGTCTGCCTAGCAATCCAGGGGTCGCGGGTTCAAAACCCAGCCGGGGCATGGTATCTTATCCTCTTTATGAAATTTTGACCAGATAATAATACGACTTGGTCTTACTGCTGACAGAACAAGACCCTTTAGGGACTTAGCCGACTTAGTAAGGTAGTATAATAACTCTATAATCCATTTAACTAATTCCACGAATTTTCATTTGAAAATAAAATGATTTATTTTCACATAGGTATATGTGGAAATATGGATCATGGATTGAGAAGCGCGGTATGAAACAATGAACGTTGTGATAGTTTACTAGGTACAAGCTCCAGGTCGAAATTTTCACGTCTCCCTACAGATACGGAAAAATATCCGGAATTGCTTTTGTTCAATATTCGATGGTTAAATATAGGTACTCGTACAACACAAAACACAAGGTTTAAAAGTATTTAAAGGCCCATTTACACTGCCCGAGCATTCGTCGCGAACAGAGGTGACGAACGAGCATTCACCCACAAATAGTCTCCGTGAAGAAGCGAATGTTCGTTCGTGCTCAAGCCCTGATCTCGAGTAACTGATCGTCAGAAATGCTCGAGCAGTGTGAACAAAATGCTCGTTTGTTCGTTTGTGTTCGTGCTCGTCGAAAACTGGCGAGCTGCTCGATGCTCGTGTATGTTCAGGCAGTGTAAATTGGCCTTAACAGTTTAACACTAACACTTTACACGTGAATATAGATCCTGGAAATGTAGAACATTAGGTACCATCACCAGCTGATAGCTGATAACTCAAAACCATATCTATGGGAAGTTAGTGATGTAACTTTTTCCTGCCTATGTTAAGCGTTACCAAAATAGTGTTTGTGTTGGTTCAGCTTTCGTGATTTTTATGCTGTTGGCTGTTGATACAGTCTTCCGTGATTTTTATGTTGTTGGTACAATTTTTCGCTTGGTGTTTAACGGTTAGACATCAATCATATCCAAATCCTCGTACTCGTAAGGTTTTCTAATTCTAATAATTATTTTAGCGGAGATGACCCGACAAATAAAATTTACGGCTACGTCTCCGACTTGACAAAAAAAAAAAACTTAAATAAATCTAGGTATTTAGGGTCGCAAAATGTGTTTTTTTAGGGTCCTGCAAAAAGCATTGCCTCACTCACAAGAATAGTGATTCATGTAGAATGTAGGTGTAGCCAACGATCATACCACGTTAAATACACCAGTTCCCGTCAGATAACTGAAGTTAAGCAACGTCGGGCGTGGTCAGTACTTGGATGGGTGACCGCTTGCCGCTTGGGAATACCACGTATCGTTGGCTCATTTTTCCGGCCCAACCTAGGCTGGGTNTAAAAAAAAAAAAAATGTAGGTAACGATGCTATGCATTAATCAATCAGTATTGTTATGAGCGGGGCATGGCCGTATGAAGGTAACCAAACAATGCATGGATCAGTAATCTTGTTAGCGAGGCATGGATAAGAAAAAATATCGACCATAAATCGATTTTAAATGATCTTGGGAACGTTTAAAAATAAATCCCAGGCTTCTAACATTCGATCAAAACACCTAAACTAAAATACCTTTTATTTTTTGTGATCATCCTTAATTTCTGCCTGGAATCGAACTGTATTTAGCATATTTTTTTAAAAAAATATCTTCCTTTCTTTTTATTTTTTACTTTTGCCTTTTGCTTGGCATTTATATTATAGGTATTATTATTATTATAAATGATTACTGATAAGGACGGTAAGATCTAAGATAAGGATTCAAGAAGTGAAAACGCTGATTCCAGCGTCAAAAGTCATAAGCCGATTATATTCACACACTCTTTTACTTGTGTTTTTTTTTATCTGATTGATTCAGGCGGCAATGGAATTAGCTTTTGAGAAAATACATACCTACCTAACAATATTACCACTACAAGC
This sequence comes from Pachypsylla venusta, assembly GCA_012654025.1. Classification (NCBI taxonomy): domain Eukaryota; kingdom Metazoa; phylum Arthropoda; class Insecta; order Hemiptera; family Aphalaridae; genus Pachypsylla; species Pachypsylla venusta. The sequence goes on along the minus strand of CM022879.1, from coordinate 24,191,628 downwards.
ATAATGAACCACCAGTACCACGAGAATGTAATTAAAGGACGCAAGGCACTAAAGGAGGTAGAAGTTCTTTATCTCATTACCTATATTATACAGGGAGTATCAAATAAAATTGTGTTCCTTGATGACACATCTTCTATGGGTCAAATAAAAGACAAATTGTTGGCGTAGTGGTAAGACGCTCTAACTGGTAAACAGTATGGCGTGGGTTTAAACCTAGCCAATCCATGGAATTTGATCCTCATGAATTTGAGATATTTACCTGTATTGGAGGACATGGAATGGGCCGGCGTCCCCAGAGTAGCATAAATATGTTACCCAACTCAGCCAACTCTTGACACGGAACACGGAAAGTAAGTAAAAGATGGACACGGAAAGTAAGTAAAAGAGTTTTACGGCGAAAGTACTCGTCCCCAAAGTTACAATTTTTCCTGATTTTTACAAACATTTCTAAAAAATGAAATCGGTACCTCTTACCGTTAACAAGCGGCAAAAACCCGCCAATGGTAGATTCTATTTCAACTAAAAAACGTCCTCACGATTTACTTACGCGCCGGTTCTACGCACCAGGACGACCTGCAACACACACCATCAGAGTTCGAGCATAGGGCCATAAAAACCATTTCGGTTCTCTTAACAACCTATTTCTACCATTATTCCAAACCTGGATTTTTTTAAAAATGGGGAAAATGGATGATTTACGAGGAACTCCTACCAAGAGCATTTCAACTAAAAGTTTCCTGGTTCGTGCTTGGCATAAATGTGACATACATACTTCAAGTCGTTAGTACTTACCGTTCTTGAGAAAGCTTGTTCATAGACAGTCACATACACACACTGGGTCTAATAGCTGAAATTTGGTATCTGGGGACCGTAACACGTGTTTTGCCAAAGAAAAATCAAAATTATCAGTCCATTACTTACTTTTTATAGATAAGGAAGGTAAAACACAATTAGAACTTAGATAAAAAAAGAAACGAGCCTACTTGTGAGACTGTGAACACTAAATGAGGGTGAATCACTAAATGATTACTTGCTCTCATTAGTAAAAGTATCAATAAATGTAAAATATATATGTATTTGATAATGAAACTTTTTAGAGTGTCTTTGTGTCACTATGACACAATATTTGAAGATATTTTACAAGATTTCATCATCACTTTCCTATTTTCTAGATATTCACTTTCAAAAAGTTGATGGGAACTACTTTTTGTCAAGAAGCTGTTTTACAACCAAAATATGAGATTTCCACATAATGTTCGTTAGTTGGCAGAGTTTCGTGATTTCTGCTGAATATCTCTCTTTTTTTTACTTGTCGAGCAATCCTATCAACACCACCCTATGTACATTGTTCTGTTAATAAAAATGGAATATGCTCTTTGTTTACACATCTAATTCTAGATTGAGTACATTATCACAGAGATAACCCAAGAATTGTTATCTCTGTGATAAAGTATTTTTCGTTGATAGAAGACATCGGTTGAGTTAAAACATTCGCAATACGACGTTTAGTGATGGTATGTAGTATGTAGATGAAGTTGTTTGCTAGTGAACAGTATTTGTGGTCAAGGAGATTTTGATTTTGATAATGCTTGATCCATGGGATGTGCTTTCGAAATTTGAACGCTTCTAGGAAAAATATATTTCCTTTTTTTAAAAGTGTCCTTTCAAAATACGAATGAAATAAAAAATGTGGTGAACATCATAAGATTTTTTTACTTTTCTTCATAATTTGACAGTATCAAATCTCTTTCAATATTTTTTGCCCAAAAATTTCCACACGAAACCGGTAATATTGTTTTCTTCTTTACTTGCAGATCCCTTGTCAGTACTGATGCCTGGTGTTGCCATGAACAGCGACATGTTTGTTACTCAGTCTATTCTTATTGCTTTCTGTGTGAATTCTATCTCAGCTTTATCAAGTCATCCACTCATATTGATTATATCATTTGACGGGTTCCGTTATGACTACCTTAACGAGTCCCTTACACCATCTCTATATAAGTTACGTTCCGAAGGAACCTATGCAGATCACATGATAAATGTATTCCCCACAAAGACCTTCACGAACCATCATAGTATTCTAACCGGATTGTATGCAGAACAACATGGCGTCATGGATAATTCTATTTTTGATAAGGAAACAAACAGAACTATTGGATACAGTAAAAAATTGTTTGTCAAAGATGGAGTGTGGCCGATCACAGTAAGTTGGTCTAGGTTCATAAAAATAATATGTTATTTAAGTTTTGAAATATAGATTTTTTGTGGAAAAAAAGTAGTGTCACGAAAAACGAAACGAATTAAGGGAAATTATTTGAGATGCTGGAGAGAATAGGACAAGAAGAGGGGAAGATAAAATGCGGAAGTAGAACCCAAATTACACTTGGTTGGATTCTAAAATGCTTTGTTGATATATCTTGAAAACCTGTGCAGATCGATTTTCAAGAAGAAAAAAAAAGTTAAGAATTGTTATTAATTTAAGAGCATTGAGACATTAGAAATAGCCATTAAATAAAACCAAAAAAATTTTTTTAAAGAATTTGAAAGTTGACCCTTCTGAATTATTACGCCTAGCGCTTTACTCTTCAGTTCTTCATCGACGGGCTCAAATAAGTTAGCCTTCCAAAGAACCTTTTTTAATATTAGAAATGAAGGTTTGATTTTGTTAAACTGACTCCAGAACTAAGTGACTTAAATGGTCCATGGATATAATATATTTGACTAGTTATTTCCTCTCCTGAGGACATCGTCAGAGCCCATGTTAGAGATCTAATCTTATGAGGTATTGAAGTGTGCCTGGAGTAGAGAGGTACACTCCTATACCTCATAAGATTAGATCTTTAACATGAGCTCTGGCGATGTTTTCAGGAGAGGACGAAACTAGTTAGCTTTACTTAACATCTATTTAATTTTTAGTTGTTAACCGTTATTATGGTTTTACTTAACATAGTAACCCAATTTAACCATCTTATAGTATATTTGATCGATCATTATATATTTACTCTTTTTTTCGTTATTTATTTTAGATTTTGAATGAAGTGGCTGGCAATGGAAGATATAGTGGAAGTATGATGTGGCCTGGAACGGACTATCCGTTTAATGGACATACAATAACACACAATCGTCTGTTTAATAGGAGTACACCTTTTCATGCACGAGTTGATGAAGCTCTCAGTTGGTTTTTACATAAAGAAAAACCTGCCAATTTGGTTACTTTGTATTTGAATGAGCCTGATACTCACGGACACATGTAAGAGTGATTGAAGAGTAAACCTCCCACATTTTAGGTGTGAAGAAGAGCTTTTCTTATGACCTAATTTTTTTAAGAGTACCCGAAGAGTTCCAATAAAACCCTTCCACTAAACCTCCGATGTATGTCGTACGGCTCACAGTTTTTTCACAAAATTTGTATTTTTAAGATATCTCGGCTAATTAAATACCATTATATAAACCTTTCCAAAAAAAATCCATTTTTTAAGAATGGAGAATATTCTTAAGCAAACGGAAAATATTTTGTACCATTTTTGGAAAAATTCTAAAACGAAACCTCCAACTTCTTTGGGGTCTCTGGAGGCCCCAGAATTGTTTTAATTGAGAGAGTTTAGAGAGCGTAGTGGCCAGAAAAAAATAAAGCTATAGATGACTTTACCCGAAGGCGTAATTTCTTCCAATTAATTTATGACTTGCTAAATTTCCATGGGGAAAGTAAATCATACTTGAGATTGTAAGAAGTTACTTAAGGGTGACATCCTTACGGGCCGAGTCCATCTGAGCTGATGGTCTAAAATAACACGGAAAGCGACTCTGCAATATCATTATGTTTCTAACTCTTGTGTTATCGACATAACTATATTACAGCGTCATGGTTCTGGGGGCCCATGTCAATTATCAGCCTCCAAGATTAATTTGTGATGACAATTAAAAACTTTAGCAGTAGACTATAACTTGTAGAACTGTTGTCTCATACATCTGGCTACTATCAGTCGCGATGATGCTACTATTGAATGAATGAAATTTGAATAGCAATAGGTTTTTTTTTTTAAAAAAAAAAAAAAATGTTGATAACCTTTTTTTTTTAATTTGGCTTAACGTCCCTTTAACATCTATTCAAGACGGGGGTTTCACCCTACATTCGCTGGAAACTTGCAAACCAGCTACCCACATTGACCTCACCCAGCCTGGGTTGGGCCGGAAAAATAGCCAGCATCACGAGGGCGCGAACCCACGTGGACACCCACATGGCACAACTATCGGGAACTGGTGTATTCAACGTGCCATAGACGCAGGCTGTGTTGATACCCTTGACAGGTCTCTGAAAGAGGTAAGCCTATCGACCCCCTCAAAAAGTTAATTTTTATATCTTAAAAAACACTCTTAATTTCAACTTTCACCACTCTGATGATATTGATTTCTGTTTTATAGGACGGGCAGTAACTCCGATGCCGTGAGAAAACAGATTCGTCGTTGTGATGATATCGCCAAATATTTAATTGAACAATTGGAAAAGTTTAATTTATTAAATAAGACAAATTTATTTTTTATGTCGGACCATGGCATGGGGTCTGTCCAGGTAAAGCATATAATCAATTTGAACCATTACATTGACAGCAAAGATGTTTATTTTGGAGGAACCTCCCCATCACTTGGAGTATATCCTGCTAAAGGTAAGTTAAAATTGTTGATAAATTTAATGTTGCCAGAGAGTTTTCGTCTATTAAGAGACATTCTTAAAATATCTAGTTACAATTAGGAAGGGAATTGCTAGAGTTGAGACACTACAGATGTCAAAAAACTTTTATAGATGATGACAGGAATACGTTTTGTCATGTATTGAAATGTTACCTCCCCTCTCGCTTAGATTTATAAATCACCCCTTTATCCCTTGTGTCTTAACTCTCGTAATTTGGGCTGAAGCAGTGGCGGATACAGGTCTTCAGTTGAGGGGGGGGGCGATCAAGCGTTGAGCTCAAATCTGATGTGATATTTAGTACTTATTAAAAATGATTTTTTTTAGGAAACAAGTTTTTACAAGATGTTCAAGGAAAATAGTTCGACTATTAACTAGCAGACTTCGCAATTAGCCATATTCATTAATGAAATTGAATCTGTAATTTTTTAGTATGAATATTACACACACGAAATTGAAGCATGAATGCGTTTTCTTTTAAACATAAATTTCTAAAGTCTGTTTTCAAGGGGCGTGGGGCTAAGAAGATTTTTTTTTTTTTTTCTTTAGAAAGAAATGGGTAATCATATTCAGTACAAAAAGAGGTTTAGAAATTCCTTTTGGTTCCACTTTTGTAAAAACTAGCTATTTTTCTATGGAACGAAGAATACACACGTTCTAGTAAAATAACTGAAATGAAACAACGTCCGGCGAGATTTTACTTAGTGGATGAACACGTAAGTTTGAGCCCTCGTGATGCTTGCTGGGAGAGGTAGCTTGTTTGTAAGTTTCTAGCGAATGGAAACCAATAGATGGTAAAAAGCAGAAGTTCTTTTATTACCTGAGGTATTGTACGAAAAGAAAAAAAATCGATTTAAAATTTCATTGATTAAATCGGCAAACTTTTTGCATTAAAAAAAACGAAATATTGAATTTTTTTTCTTCTTCGAGTAAACAAAAATTGTTGATAGATTGAAGGCCGCGTTAATCACTTTAATACATACTGACAATATATCCCTAATAACGTAACTTTGTATTATAATCTTCAGATAAGACCGATGACATCTATCAACAACTGAAGAAAGCTTCTGAAAACTTCAAACATTTTAATGTGTACAAAAAAGTAGACATCCCTGATCGGTGGAAATATAAAAACAATGAAAGAACGCCACCTATATTGGCTGTGGCAGATATTAACTATGCGTTCCAAGATTTGTGGCATGAGTTTGAGTGGTTCAAAGAGTACAACATGACCGGTAATAGTTCAATCTCGTACATATTCTTGGCAAATTTTATTTTTTGGTGATATTCATAAGTATTGGTCTTAAAAAAAGTATTTTAATGAGTACAACATAACTGGTAATAGTTCAATCTCGCCCCTATTCTTGGCAAATTTGATTTATTGGTCATATTTATAACTATTGGTTTTAAGAGAAGTGTTTAAAAGAGTACAACATGACAGGTAATAGTTCAATCTCGTCCCTATTCTTGGCAAATTTTATTTATTGGTCGTATTCATAACTATTAGTCTTAAAAGAAGTGTTTAAAAGAGTACAACATGACCGGTAATAGTTCAATCTCGTCCTTATTCTTGGCAAATTTTATTTATTGGTCATATTCATAACTATTGGTCTTAAAAGAAGTGTTTAAAAGAGTACAACATGACAGGTAATAGTTCAATCTCGTCCCTATTCTTGGCAAATTTTATTTATTGGTCGTATTCATAACTATTGGTCTTAAAAGAAATGTTTTTTTAAAAGAGTATTACATTACCTTTATTGTCCCTATTCTTGGCAAATTTCATTTATTCATCGTATTCATGTATGTATGGTCTTTACTTTGGAATCAGAGAGAGCAGTTTAACTCTTTATTCAATTAACACTTTTTCTAAAAAATAATAAGAATACAAACAATAAGAAATAGTGAAGGAATGCAGAAACAATAAGAGAGGAGTGCAAATCAAAGGACGAAGTTAAATCTCCCTTTCACTCTATCGTGGTTTGTTTTTACCCGCGGCTGTAGAAGTAGGCTTAAGTAATTCAGTCTGTTTTTTACCTACTTTGAAAATATCAGAAAATCTGGCATAGTAGGTAACGAACCAAGATAGAGTAATTTATATTTTACCTGAATAAAATAAGAGGTCACCGTAAATTTTTGGAAGAATCTTGGTTGGAACTCTAATGGCGTGTGTTTTAGGTCGTCCTGGTGTGTGGAATCAGCCATTATCAAGACGTACGACTTGCATTGATGGTCGAAGGATGAGGCGTTTATTTTAATGTAAATATTAGAAAGCGCATGCGGAATGTGTAGTAATTTTCTTTCTTATCAAAATTTCAGTCACGAATGAGTCCGTGGTGGGCGTCCATGGATATGACAATACAGAACCTAATATGTGGCCTTTCTTTTTTGCATCTGGACCTTTGGTAAAAAAGCGCACACAGATTGACCCTTTCAATAATGTTGACTTGTTTGAACTTTGGAGTCATATTCTGAAACTATCTCCTGTACCAAATTCTATTCCAAGCTCCGGGAATTTGAAAAATGTTCAAGGCATGCTGGTGGCATCTGATACATCTAAGGCTTCCATTTTGACCTTTGGTTTGTATACATTGTTAGGCCAAATGTTGGTGACGTATTTTGTTGTACAGTAAATGGAGTTTGGTTTACTTGATGCACTGTTCGAGTAAAGGTTTACTGATGTACCTATGAATTCTACCATTTTTCAGAACATACTCTGGAAAATGTCTTAAAATGCGAAAGCACTCGTGCCTCTTCACTTTATTGTTTAAATTTATGATGTACTAATGTTGTACCTTTTGAAAAAAAGCTGTAATTTGGCCCCATTCAAATATATCAACAGAAAAATATATAATACTATATCTTCAATTGACTGTAAAAATAATAAAGATGTTGATTAAAGCTGAGCACATCATCAGAGCTTGGTATTTATATAAACAAATACATTTCTAAAATCAAAGGGCTATCCTCATATTGTTACGTTCACTAGATATCGAGATATTATTTTATTTAAAATATTGTGACTGTCATGACCCTGAGGGACATGTCAATTTTTAGCATTCAATAAAACATGTTCAATCACAGTTGATGTAAGTAGCATACAAGAACCTGCTTTTATACATTTGATAACAACTATCAAAAATGATGATGAATAAAACTTGCAGCAAATAATGCATGAATTTTTTTATTTCGTAATAAAATAATATATTTTTTACACAAAAGTGAAGTAGGATTCGTTTTTCATTCATCATCAGCTGTTAATGACATTTACAAAGTTTACCTTCAATCGTGTATTTAAAACTTGGAAAGTAAACTGAAAATAAAACAGTGCTAAAAGTAAATCTGAGCCGAGTAGATTACAATGTATGTTAAATGTGTACTTTAGATTAGTTATATACTCCCTACACTGTCTCATCGAGTGCGAGTAATGATTGCTAGAACTAGTGCCCACAATTTAGATTGTTTTAATATCGAACAAAGTTATATCAAATTTTTCAAGTGTTTCAGTAAAAAAAATATTGTTTCTTAAAGAAATGAAGAACAAAATTTTGCTTCATTTTATTATTTTATTCCAACAAACTTTCGTTTATTTAAACAATTTTTATTTCGTAGCAGTACTATTTTTAATCTTTTTATACAAATTTGCTTTCATGACTTTTTACTCGAACTATCGTTACCTGACATTATTTTTGATACGAACTTTCGTTTCTTGACATTATATTTTAGAACAAATATTTTTGATACGAATTTTCGTTTCGTAACATTATATTTTAGAACAAATTAGCGTTTCATGACAGTATGTTTTGTTTAAACGAATTTTTGATTCGTGACATTATACTTATTTGTTTATGTATCATACATATCGTACAACTTTGCCTTCTTTTTTATATATACTATATTTTCTTTTTAAGCCTATTTTCAAGTGCATAACCATTTTTGGACAGCACATACATCTTGGCTGCTTTGTCCACAGAAAAGCATGAATTTCTTTATGTGTAAAAACTTTTCAATATTATTTTGTTTTATTATTTACAATAATGGGCCTTTGGCATAGACTTTTTTGTATTTACATTATTACTGGCTGATCACCGCAATTTCGATTGCGTCTTTTCCCGTGGCTGTAGATTTTTTTTTTGCCAAAATATTTTTTTTTCCTTCGCAAATATCGGAAAGACTGTCATAGTTGAGTTAGGAGTATCGTTTTTGGCAGAGTCCATTCCCCATTTTTTGATATTTTATGCCCTTTGGAGTGTGTAAATGTAGCGCGAATCGTCTTTTTGCGATAATTCGCTTGCAGTTGAGCTATCAATTTTTCCTTCCTTTTATGTACTGAGAACTTTCTTCCTATTTTCATGTTTCTAGGTTTAGCCATCGTCGAGCTATGAGATATTCCATTTATTCGATTTTTGTTTTATTTTTTTGTTCAAGAGCTCTTTAAAATTTAAGGTTATTCAAGCCGGGGGTTTTAATTTCATTCGCTGGAAACTTACAAACTAACTACCCTCGTAAGAGTCTATGAAGTTTAAGAGACATAAAGCAATAATGGATTGTTTTGGTGGTTCATTATAAAAAATAATAAAACAAAAATATATTTTTGGGAAAGCTCCATTTTTTGAAAACTTGGCTAAAGAAAAATTCAGCGTTTAATTAACACGGGTCTATACCACCTTACTTCTTAAACGTTTAAAATAAATGTATCTGAACTGAATTGAGACGTTAGAATGAATATTGAATTATTAAGACAGATACTATATCTTCACTTGACTGTAAAAATTAAAAAGGTGTTAAAGCTGACTAGTTTCGTGCTCTCTTGAGCATATCATCGGAGAGCACGAAACTAGTCAGCTATAACACCTTTTTAATTTTTACAGTCAAGAGAAGATATAGTATTTTATCTGCCTTAATATAGTTTTACATGACATAGTATCCCAATTCAACCAAATTAGAATATTGAATTGTCAGAGATCAGTGTAATACCTCATTTCAGTGACCTATTACATTTCATTCACTCACTCAGTTCACTCTTTACAATTCTCTTCAACATTTACGATGACATTTTTCCATTTATATTTTTAAAAAATAACATTTTACCATTTATATTTTTAAATTTTAAAACGAAATAAGTCAATGTCTTTTTAATTTTGGTTTATTTTTACAGCTTGTTCAAAACAATTGTGATTCATAATATATTTCTAGTTATTAAAAAGGAAGAATTTTTTTTAAATTTAAAAATCGTATTTTGAATGTTTGTAAGTCCTTGTAAAATATATATTTTTTAAAACCCTATTTTATTAATTACAATTAAAAGGGTGTTTGCAAAAAGGAAAAGCCGTAAAAAAAAAAATCAAGTATGCATATAAATTTAGCATAGTAAATTTTTTTTAAACACTGATCGTTTTATCATGAAATGACATCTTATCAAATAAAAACAATATGGCATGTTAATTCCACCAGACTAGAAGACAGTTTGTTATGATGATAATCTCGTGATTTTTCGAAGATGTGATTTCATGATAAAACGATTAGTGTTCATACTGCAGTTAAAACTTATATGTAGGGGAGACTATTGAGGGTTGATTATTTAATTTCTGGTTTAATTATATTCATCTTCTATTTGTTATGATTTTTACTTAAAACTATTGAAAGTATAATAATATTCTTAAATTTCTCGGGATTAGAATGTCAATTTCATCTTATATATTAAAAAAATAATTCTCGAAAAGATTGGCAGTTTTCACCTTGACACAGATCAAAGCTTTCAAACACAAATCTGGGATAAATGTGTTGTACAACCATCCAAACTTGCCTAAACAGGAAATTTTCTAAAAAAAATATAGTGAATAGTCGATTCTTTGTAGAATTCAATGAAGAATTCGAATATGCAATTATAAGTGCATTGTTCATTAAAAGAGAGAGAGAGAGAGAGAGAGAAAAGAAAAGAAAAGAAATATCCCTAATGTCAATATTAAAGAATTCTATGATGTGACTTCAATGAGGGTGACATCGGTGACATCCCATTTGATTTACTTTCCTCCAGCAGATGTCTGCCCACTGTAGTATTGCGATGAACTTAACATTCGACTTTTTTACAACTTGCGTAATTTACATGTTCTAATCATAAAGCACAAGTGCGTTTATGCCGTTAGAGTCTCAATTAAATGGAGAGTCAAGGCTTTTCATTTAATTGAGTCGGTCATATCAAAAACGACATCACACTTTTTTCCAAATTCTCTTTTTGGGTTCCTCAAGGACGAACAAATACTTATTTATCGTTTGAACACAATTGTTCCGATGTTTCGTTCGTGAGTTGAAGGATCTACTTTTTTGTCTATCACAGCAAAAATTGTACAAATTCAGGACATTTTTTTTTTGCCTTTCCTGAAAAGTTTTCTTTGTGTGATTTAGTTCGTTTCTGAAATAACCGATCCACTGTAGTTGATACAAACTGAGTTTGCCTTCTAAATTTATATTTTTTTGTAATGTTTTGCCGGGTGACGCTTGTTGCATGTCAATGTATGTACAGTCATTATTTCCACCATTAATCATCAATATCTACTTAATTGTATTTGTCTATTCCATGGAGGAGGGTACAAAGATGTGGAATTAAAGGAGATCGTAATGTATATATTCACGGTCTTAGTTACACAAAACGCATTATCAGTCTTCGTGTTCTCGTAGTTCTTATGACCTGAACGCGGCAGAATTTTTTGCAATGTTGAGAAGTTTAAAAAAATAATAAACTCGGTAAGTTTTTTCGGCCTTTAATATAGATGAATACATGTGATGGGTGTCCATTTTTTGAAAAGGTATTATGAAAACATAAATAATTGCCAGAAGTGGCAACTTCGAGCATTTCGTGTATAACTACACTGGCACACAGGTTTTTAAAGTCTTCTTAATTGGCTTAATCATATGTTTCACAGAGTATATATTCTGCTCGCTCTCACGCCGCGGAAACCAAAGATGGAAGATGGAACACTATGATTAAAGAGACTGTGTAAAATATTTCCTTAAATCTGAGAGTGTACCCAAGTCACAGCATTTATTAGAGCTTTTTGTCCAACTTGCGAATAATTTAGCTCAGTACCCATTTTAGACCCCGCTGGAATAGAATATTTTCGCAAAGCTTTGACTCAAATGGAGCTGTGCTATCAGTTTATGCAGTTTTAGAATCACTCTGTGGAATTTTATGATACAAGTAAGGGTCGGAGGTCTTTCTCGAGAAGCTGGAAAACCCTGAGCAAATATTAACCAAACAAAATTTAAAAAATAAAGATATAGTAAATATTGTGATATGTTTCACTGATGAATCTACCCCAAACAAAACTTAAAAATACATATATAATAAATATTGTGATATGTTTCACTGATGAATCTACCCCAAACAAAACTTAAAAATACAGATATAATAAATATTGTGATATGTTTCACTGATGGATCTACCCCCTTCACAAAAAGTAATTTTAACCGTTTTGCTGTTTTCTAGTGGCACCCAATAAATCGAATTTTCGTTTGGTTTCAGTCATTCTTGGAGTCGTCATCTTGGGCTCTATGATCTTCATCGTTGCTGTCTATGAGAAGTTTGGAGGTTTGATCTGGATGGGCGGTGCTAGTTTGAATACTACCAGTAACTCTCGTCTGATCTCTGATAGACCTTCTACCCATTACAGGTAAGAGGGGGGTCGAGACACTCCTGGTTTACACGATGAAAATAAGCCAAATCCCTACTCAACCATGAAAAGAAATCACCCTAAATATCATCTCTTAATATCTTCAATCGCCACTGCTCAGTGCTCACATCCTGAATAAGTTTCAAGAAAATGCTAAACATAATTTAATTTTGTCTGAGAGATTTTCAATATTTTTAAATTTTTGTTTGGAAAGTTTAAAAATATTTTAAAAAATCCTTCAAATAAAATTTTGATAGTTATCAAAAACGTTAAAACAAAACATATTATCTATATTCATTTTAATTTTGAAATTAAATCTCAAGAAAATATAATAAGATTACCTTGAAATATGTCTTGCGCTTCCGGGACAGTTCTCTTGATTTTCCTTAAAAGTCACAATAGATTTATAAAGGACGCATTGATCATTGAGAACCTTTGACCAGATTTTTAAATAATAAAGAAAAATCTTCTATTCCGTTGTAATTAGAGCCCCATTACTAAACTATCTTGTTGCTTTTGTAGTGGTACTCCTCTTAAAATCAATTATTTTCCACATTTGAACATTTCTAGAAATAGTTTGATGTGAACCGAAAAGGATTTTGCCTATCTTAAAAAACGGTCGGAGATAGACGGTTGAAATTTGCATTCATTATTTATTGTTATTGTTCCAGCCCACTCCCTTACTTCAGTGAGGACTCAGAAGAACAAGCTGATGATGATGATCTCCCCAAAGTACATTTTATTCGAACATCCGGCAACACTAATGAGACTTCCAGATAACCCCATCAGATTCTCAGTTGTGTCAACAAAGTAGTTCAAAACTATCAATGTACCTGGTCAAGATTTGGTGCTGTACGAGAGTTGAGACTCAGGAGAAATACGCTTTGTTTACAAATATCGTCAGAGGGAGAGACAACGTTGTCACTGTTACCTTTCAATACATGACAGGACCAACAAAATGTGATATGAATAAGAAAAGATCAATCCTATAGCATTACTTTTGTTTTGTTATGTCATAGGACCCATGATTTGGAACGTCAGTCGTTTTCCTGTATCAGTGTTCTCGTTTACATTTTATTTCGGGATCGAAAATCTGAAGAAATAGTAAAACACAAAGGCGCTCGTTGCTCAAAACTTATTTTTTGTCAATTGTATTTTTTGAAATGCATACTCTAAAAATTCTAAACCAAAATTATTATTGTAATCCAAATTTATTATTGTATAATTTTTCTCACACATTGCATAGTTCTATGTATTTACAGGAGTTTTTTGTGATGTGATTTTGAGATGTTTTCTCTGGCATTAGCTGCGTCATAAATTTGATATTAGATTATCATTTTTTGACAAGTGAATACTCATAGACATTGAGGGGTCCTTACATGTGCAGAAGTAAAACTATTAGTTCTGTGAACATTTAAAATGATCACCACGGGGGTCCGGTTGGTCCTAATGAAACCAATAAGCTAATTCTATGTAGGTATATAATAAATGTCCAAACTCTATTTCATTCAGATAAACATTCAACATCAATCTTAGTACAAAAAGACTAACGAAAAGAAAAATGTGTTAAAACTAGATCTCACTTCGTTAGGTCAAAAAATCAAGTCCAGAGTAGAAATTGTGAATTCTTTAGGATAAAGGTAACTCATTTTTCTGGATCTGTGGTCTACACCCATTGAACATCAAGTACTCTTAGACATAATATATTAGAAAATCTTTGCTTAATTAATTACTTTTCCGGGTTTTAAGCGAGTTTCTTTGTTTGATTTTCCTTTGTGAGTTCAGTGGAGTTGTTTTTTGTTCCTCAAACCTTTGTGATATATTTTTTTGTTTTTTGTAATTTTTTATTATTTTTATTTTACTTTACCTACTACGAATGGATTAAGAGGAAATAAAATACAAAATATATAAATTGTCTGAATGAATGCGCCTTCTCTATTTACATTATTTCTAATATTAAACTAACTTTAACAATAAATAATATTCCATTTAGTGTTATTGGCCGTCGATGCCTTTTTAATGAATACAATAATATTTATCCTAATATTATTCAGAGGAATATTATTGTACTTATTAAAATGAGTTTGAACGCAACAAGCAATGGTGATTTGAATAACAATCTTACAACTCATAAAAGCGATAATAATGCTATTAAAAACGATAGTAAAAACTTTATTGAAACTTCTGTGAAGGTTGACAAAATTCAATATTACAAATAAGGAGTTATTCAAATTGTATTGTATCTTACAAATAAGGAGTGATTCAAATTGTATTGTATCGTACAAATAATGGCTGAGTCAGATTGTATTGTATCTTACAAATAAGGTGTGAGTCAAATTGTATTGTATCCTACAAATAAGGAGTGAGTCAAATTGTATTGTATCGTACAAATAATGGGAGAGTCAAATTGTATTCTATCTACAAATAAGGAGTGAGTCAAATTGTATTGTATCCTTCAAATAAGGAGTGAGTCAAATTGTATTGTATCGTACAAATAATAGGTGAGTCGAATTGTATTCTATCTTACAAATAAGGAGTCAAATTGTATTGTACCCAATAATAATGTGTGGTTATGTAAACCCCAATTATTGTATTCTGAAACGGTTAAAAAAATCACGAAACATTCGTAACTTTGGGTGTGTCCTTTCGTTGGAAAGTGTTTTTGCATAAGTCCTTTGTTATTTGACCGAAAGAACATGTGATTTCAAGGAATGGACTTCTCATTGTTACATCCTGTATTGCCAGATTGGCTGAACTTATTATTACTAAAAAAAAAAAAAAATTAAANAAAAAAAAAAAAAAATAGTAAAACTTATTATTACTAAAAAAAATAGTAAAATTGTTATAAAAAATGACTACTAAGTTATTATAAAAAAATACTAAATTATGAAGAAATACTAAAAAAAAATTAACCAGCGTCAATGGCACGGCGTATCCGTCAGTTGTAAAATCACTGAAGATAAGCAAAGTTCAGCGAGGTTTCTTAATTGGTGGGTGACCACTTCGGTTCGAGTCCTCGTGATACTGGTTAATATATGTAATCCTTAATTAGAGTGGCATTTTGCACACAAAATTTTAATTAAAAAAAGTGTATTCTACACAGATAATATCTAGGTACTCACTAATCACTCTGGGTAAACATGAGGTCCATGTCAGTGCGTTGCGCTCTTTTTTGGTTGGAGTTTGGAGGGTGTTAGAGTGCTTAATCGTTCTCTGAAAAAAAAAACCATATGCGTACTAACATCCTTCACTCTGTTCAACCATTCCTGGGTGCAGACTGGATGTGGACCTTGTGTTCACCCTTTATGATTTGTGTAATGTGTGGTATATCTTATGGCTCAAAAAATCCACCCCCAGTATCTCGATAATCACAGAAGGTATCGACAAGCGCTAAAACACGGGTCACCTCATTTTTGGGGGGATTAATTTTGGTTCCAAAAAGATTCGGCAGTAGCAGGCCATTTATGCTGGGCGGCGAGCATCTCGAAAATCTTAAAAGGGATGACCTATCAAGCGATGATTTATTTTTAAAAGTAATAAAAAGAGATGTTTATTAAAACAAAGTTGACCATTCAACGACCGTTTTCGAGATAAGGGGGGGGGGGACCGGNGGGGACCGGCCGTTCTAGAAAATGTTAATGTTTTCCACCCTGTATCTCAAATCTCAAATTGCTACTACGGCCTCGGTCGAAACTTTTTGAGTCCAAAATAATTCCCCTGACAATATGGCGACCCTTATTTTACCACTTGTCCTCGATATCTTTACTGTTTCTCGAGATACCGGGGATGGGGTGAGACTTAAGGTCCACATGGGTGAGCTCAATGAAGATTTGTAAGTTCTCAACGAATGGAGGCTAAAACCCCATGTCTCGAATGACTTCAGATGTTAGACACGTTAAGCACATATCCCACAAAATACTCTGCTGTTGTGAACTCCACTTTTGACCCCGGTATTCCGGTATACATCCCGAAATCCACTTGTATATGTGTATGTATGTTTATTTGTTTGTTACGCGATACAAGCCACAATTTTCATCCGATTTTGACGAAATTTGGTATATATCCTTAGGACATGAAGGAAATTTGCTGTATATTTTTTTGGGGCCCCGAGCCCCCCGGGGAGCCCAGGGGTCCAATATTGTGTTTTTTGAAAATTATTTTTATCTTTTTAGCGGTTTGTTGTAGAAACGTAAAATTTGGATACGTTATGGTTGGTATTAAAGACTTTTCGATTTTGAAATATATTTTTTTTTAAATGATTTTTTAAAATTTGATTAACATATTTTTTTCTTTCTACAACACTAACGTGAATACCTGATCATCTTGATCCACTAGTGTTGTATATGCCGTTATCGCTTCGAGATGGCGGTCATTTTGTAAATTTCGACATTTCCCCAAAAATTAGCTCTTAACTTTTTTTGGTTTCAAAAAAAAAAATTATAATCCTCCGGACTACTTTTCTTCCTTCCGGAATACAAAAGTATTTCGTGTTATTACCTCTAAAATCCTTTTCAAGTCTGTATTTTAAATTAAAGTAATGCATCAGACGTCACTAGTATTCCTCGAACATTATTTAAATCTCCAGAACTCAGAATTGAATTTTGTACAGGAGATAGTTGAAGAATATGACGCCAAAGTTCGAACAAGTCAACAGTATTGAAAGGTTCAATTTGTGTACCCTTTTTTATCAAAGGTCCAAATGCAATAAAGAATGGCCACATGGTAGGTTCGGCATTGTCATATCCATGCAGGCCCACCACGGACTCAGACGTGACTGAAATAATATGAAGAGAAATGAAAATGACTACTCATTGCGCATACGTCAGCGATTCAAATTGCACAGTTAAATGGAGGTTTGACCAACGAAATTGGAATAATTTACATTACATGCGCTTAATATAGAGCCTCGAAAGTCCTGGAGTCCTTTGAACGGCTTGAAATTTTTGAATTTTGAAAACCTCTAGGCATATGAAAAGGGCTATGGCCATCGAATGGTTATCGTGAGAACCTGCCCCGTTTGTACCATTCCATTTAAATTTCTCAAGAAATTTAAATGGAATGGTCAAGTGAACAGTTCACTTGACAATGTCGTAACAGGCGAAAGCGCTCGTGTCTCATCAAATTAATTGTAGTTGATACATCATTTTTTTTTTCAATTTGATATCGGAAAACTGTAATCTACAACCGTTAAGGGAGGAAAACTGTTATCCACAACCGTCATAAGAGGAAAACTGCTATCGACAACGAAAGAGGAAAATTGTTATCTACAACCGTTAAAAGAGGAAAACTGTAATTTACAACCGTTAGAAGAGGAGAACTGTTATCTACAACCGTCATAAGAGGAAAACTGCTATCGACAACGAAAGAGGAAAATTGTTATCTACAACCGTTAAAAGAGGAAAACTGTAATTTACAACCGTTAGAAGAGGAGAACAGTTATCTACAACCGTCATAAGAGGAAAACTGCTATCGACAACGAAAGAGGAAAATTGTTATCTACAACCGTTAAAAGAGGAAAACTGTAATTTACAACCGTTAGAAGAGGAGAACAGTTATCTACAACCGCCATAAGAGGAAAACTGTTATCTACAACCGTTAGAAGAGGAAAATTGTTATCAACAACCGTCATAAGACGAAAACTGTTATCTACAACCGTTAGAAGAGGAAAATTGTTACCAACAACCGTTAGAAGAGGAAAATTGTTATCAACAACCGTTAGAAGAGGAAAATTGTTATCAACAACCGTTAGAAGAGGAAAACTGTTATCTACAACCGTTAAAAGAGGAAAATTGTTATCAACAACCGTCATAAGACGAAAACTGTTATGTACAACCGTTAGAAGAGGAAAACTGTTATCTACAACCGTTAAAAGAGGAAAATTGTTATCAACAACCGTCATAAGACGAAAACTGTTATGTACAACCGTTAGAAGAGGAAAACTGTTATCTACAACCGTTAAAAGAGGAAAATTGTTATCAACAACCGTCATAAGACGAAAACTGTTATCAACAACCGTCATAAGACGAAAACTGTTATCTACAACCGTTAGAAGAGGAAAATTGTTACCAACAACCGTTAGAAGAGGAAAATTGTTATCAACAACCGTTAAAAGAGGAAAACTATTATCTACAACCGTTAAAAGAGGAAAATTGTTATCAACCATCGTCATAAGACGAAAACTGTTATCTACAACCGTTAGAAGAGGAAAACTGTTACCAACAACCGTTAGAAGAGGAAAATTGTTATCAACAACCGTTAGAAGAGGAAAATTGTTATCAACAACCGTCATAAGACGAAAACTGTTATCTACAACCGTTAGAAGAGGAAAATTGTTACCAACAACCGTTAGAAGAGGAAAATTGTTATCAACAACCGTTAGAAGAGAAAAATTGTTATCAACAACCGTCATAAGAGGAAAACTGTTATCTACAACCGTTAGAAGAGGAAAACTGTTTTTTACCTTCTCTGTCGTATTTTTTGAACCAGTTACATTTCTTCCACAAATCGTCGAATGCACAGTTAATATCAGCCACCACCAATATGGGTGGAGCTCTTGCATTGTTTTTAAACTTCCATCGCTCAGGGATATCTGCTTTCTTATACACCTCAAACTTTTTGACTTTCTCGGAAGCTTCCTTCAAGTGTTGATAGATTTCATCTTGTTTATCTGAAGATCACAATAGAACGTTAGGTATACAACATGCAAAGGATATCCAGAGAATACACAGGAGAAGCGTGAGAGAAATATATTAAAATATTGTTCACATAGCCGAGTTAGAATAACTGATGGTGCCGACAAATGGGCTAGGCCATGCGGTGCTGTTTGGGCACCAGTAATTTAAGTACAAAAAATCCCTTTTTTGACACTTAGGTCAAATGTTATAATTTAAAATTTGAAGAAAGAAATAGACAACTAGTGACCTCTTTGGAACCTTTGGAATCGTCACGAAAAAAATACCCCCCCCCCTCAAAATTTGATATTTTTAAATTGGGTTAACGTCTCTTTCCCGTCTATTGGTCATTCGAAGCGCGAGGCGGGGGTTTTTCCATCCATTCGATGGAAACTTAAAAACCAGCTACCCACATTGACCTCACCCAGACTGGGTTGGGCCGGAAAAAAAGCTAGCATCATGAAGCCGCGAACCCAGTTGGACACCCACATGGTACAACCTCGCTGAACGTTTCTTAACTTCAGTGATCGAACGTGAACTGGTGTATTCAACGTGCAATAACGCTGGCAACCCTCCTTTTTAACTTAACATTTTTCCCAATTCTATTTGGGGAGTTGGGATCGGCGTTGCCTTCCTTCTTTCTACTATGCCAAAACGTTCTTTTCAGTACCAAATCTCTTTAGCTGTATCCTTTCCTGGCACGGTAACCCTCGCTTTCTTCTCATAGTATCAATGAGCAGTAACTGCAATTTGCTGTTTTTTCCCGTTTTTGGATTGATGCAGAGTTTTTTAAAAACCGAAATAAAAAATCCTGAGTTGACCGGGAAAAATAGTATCACCAGGGCGCACCCTTGTGGACACCCAATTGGGAAAACCTCGCTGAATGTTACTTAACTTCAGTGACGAAGGGGAACTGGTGTATTTTACGTGCCATAGACACATTATTTTTTGTAGGCCTACCTCTTTCAAACAAACATATGTTTTACAGTAGGAAACATCTGGTTTTCCGAATATTTGACAATATTAACTAACCAACTAACTATCTGCATAAATCCGTAATCGAGATATTTTATCTCGGTTTTAGGAAAAACGCCGTAATGGGTTGCAAACATTTTATTGCCCATGTCTTATTTTTCAATCACCATATCAGCAGTTTCAAAGTTTAAAAATTTTGTTTGCCAACGTCTATGGCACGTTGAATACACCAGTTCCCGTTAGATCACTGATGTTAAGCAACGCCCACTGAGGTTGTACCATTTGAGTATCCACGAGGCTTCGCGCCCTCGTGATGCTGCTTATTTTTTCGGCCCAACCCAGGCTGAGTGAGGTCAATGTTAGTAGCTGGATTGCAAGTTTCCAGCGAATGGAGGGTAAAACCCCCGCCTTGAATGATCAATGGATGTTAAAGAGACGTTAGGCAAAAAAACAAACAAACAAAAAATTGCGTTGTCTTCCATCTTCTTCTTCTTCTTCTCAAGTTGATTACTAGTTACTAGCCAGTAAATACAAATTGCCCACCAATATATTTTACTTACAAGCGTTTAGAGGCATGGTCTTTCTATGTGAGATATAAATGATCTTATCTCACTTTGAGACATGCTAACAAAACGATAGGGGAGATGCTCCAAAAATTCAAATCCAAACTAACTTTATTTAGAAAACTAAAACAAATATTTTCGTGCGGTAAGCCATTAGTTACCTTGTGCAGGGTACACGTGTATTGTTGGGGAGCCTCCTCCAAATATAACATCTTCGCCGTCAATATAGTCCAATAAATTGATTAAATGTTTGACTCGGACAGACGCCATGCCATGATCTGACAGAAAAAATAGATTTATTTTGTCCAGTATTTTGAAATTTTCCAATTTTTCAATCAAATATTTGGAAATAGCATCACAACGTCGAACCTCCTGTCTCACTTCTTCGGTGTTAACGCCTGTCCTGTAAACACAGATTCTATCAGTACCATCTCAACAACCTATAAGTAGTTTTGTGAATTGTAGATCTCACTCAGTTAAAATGTCCACTAAGAGAAGCAAAAGGCCCCAAAAAGCAAATGCGTACTAAATTTTATCAAAATCAGGCAAGGTGTTTGAGAGCCATCGTAGAACTTCCCTCTTCAAAATTGAAGCTTTTATGTTTCAATAACATGTAAGTAGGTACGCGGAGAAACCATAAATTAATAGAACTAAATAAATTTATACATCCGCTTTTAGAGGCACAATTCTTCATCAGACCTCTCTGGGACACCACCCGTTCTTGACTCTTCGGTGTTTGAGCTTCATGATGACAACTGACTACCTGTTAATGATTGTACCGAATACCAGAGTTGACCTAGTTGTAATAATAGGATGCTTTTCAAAGCTTTTGGAGTATCTATGGACGAAGTTGTATTCTTTCTAAAAATTGCTCAAAAATTCATAACTATGAATGCCAAATAATTTAAGTTCCTTAAAAAGCCTTTCGTTATGTATTCAGTAATAGTCTATTTGGATGGCGATTTCACGATTGCCAAGTCCATTTACAAAAACACTTTTCTATAACTATGAACTAAACTAGAAGTCGAAAAACAGAAAACGGAATGTTCCCACTGTGAATCAAGCATAAATTTATTAAATAGGCATACAACACGATAACTAGTAAGTGATCCACTAAAGAACAAGTAATATGAGTTGCAAACATAAATTTACCTTCACAAAGTTCGAATTTAACAAAATTATTTGTTCAATTCGATTCAGATTGAATAAACATTTGCATTTTCCAGCCTTGGAGTGGGGCGATCTACACATCGTCCCCCCCCCCCATATCCGCCCCTGAGTCAGAATTCTTACATGTGACCGTTGCTATCGGGCTCTGAAAAATACAAACTGACCAAATTGGCCGGTTTGTCTTCATGCAGAAACCAACTGACGACTTCATCAATCCGTGCTTCCCAGGGCATCTCTCTATTGAACAAGAGATTGTGGGTCAGATTGTATCCATGGTAGCCGAACTCTGTTCCGGGCCACATAGCACTGCCACTGTGTCGTCCATCGCCTGCCGCTTCATTCAGAATCTGAAAAAACACATGAAATGTCAATTTTAAGATGCACAAAGTTTCGTGGTTTCCGTGTTCCGTTATTAACCGGTGGTTGTTGACACACTACATCCTATGAAAATATTTCATAGAATTCCTGAATCTTGGGAGTTCTATTATCCTCAGTTTATTCACTTTTTTGATGTATCATTCAGTAATAAAAAGGAATCGTCACGCTAAAAAAACCCAGTTTTTTTTTCACGTGCGTAGAATCCAAAAATTGATTTGGATGAAATTTGGTATACCTATAGGTCCTATTTGGGGTCTAAATATGACCCGAAATTAGAATCTTTTGGGTGCAATCAAACATACCGTTGGTGTTTATTTTTTTTAACGTCTCTTTATCATCTAAGGTCATTCGAGACGGGGGGTTTACCCTCCATTCGCAGGAAACTTACAAATCAGCTACCAACCTTGACCTCACCCAGCCTGGGTTGGGCCGGAAAAATAACCACTATCACGAGAGCGGGAACTTACGTGGACACCCACTTGGTAAAACCTCGATGGACGTTGCTTAACTGCAGTGATCTAACGGTAAATGGTATCTAACTGACTTATTCAATTTCCGTATTCAGTTTCAGAAAATATCAACTAATTTTGAGAAGTTTGATCAAATAAACTGGAAAATCTGTGGGACATGTGTGCAGAACATAGAAAACAATGGACAATATAACAAGGGGTGTGACGAAAAAGAAACTGAGGACAACAAAATAATAGAGTTGTGGAAATTTGAAGGTTTAAACAGCAAAAAAAAAAAAAAAAAAACACTACCTTCATACGCGGAATATTTTTGGAATAGGGGTTAAAATTTGGGCCCTTTCGTAATGATAATTTTCTTTTTAATTATTTTGCACTTACTGTGATTGGCCACACTCCATCTTTGACAAACAATTCTTCACTGGATCCAATAGTTCTGTTTGTTTCCTTATCAAAAATAGAATTATCCATGACGCCATGTTGTTCTGCATACAATCCGGTTAGAATGCTATGATGGTTCGTGAAGGTCTTTGTGGGGAATACATTTTTCATGTGATCTGCATAGGTTCCTTCGGAACGTAACTTATATAGAGATGGTGTAAGGGACTCGTTAAGGTAGTCATAACGGAACCCGTCAAATGATATAATCAATATGAGTGGATGACTTGATAAAGCTGAGATAGAATTCACACAGAAAGCAATAAGAATAGACTGAGTAACAAACATGTCGCTGTTCATGGCAACACCAGGAATCAGTACTGACAAGGGATCTGCAAGTAAAGAAGAAAACAATATTAATGTGTTCGTGTGGAAATGGATTTGATTCTGTCAAATTATGAAATAAGGTAAAAAAATCGTATGATATTCACAACATTTTTTATTTCATTCGTATTCTGAAAGGACACTTGTATGTATGTTTGTTACACGATACAAGCCACAATTTTCATCCGATTTTGACGAAATTTGGTATACATGTTTAGGACTTGAAGGAAATTTTGAGGGCTCTGGCCCCTCCAGGGGGTTCAATTTTGTGGTTTTTATATATGATTTTTATCTTTTTAGCGGTTTGTTTTAGAAACGTAAAATTTTGTTATGTTATAGCTGATGTTAAGGGCTTTTCGATTTTGAAAAAATTGAGGGCCCTGCCTCTCCCAATATTTTGATTTTTGAAAATGATTTTTTAAAATTTGATTAAGATATTTTTTTGTATAAATGACGACACTAACGTGAACACCTGATCATCTTGATCCACTAGTTACCCACCTTAATGATGTTCTTGTATTACTTCTACACTTAATCTAAAATTCCAGTTACCTAATTTTTCGGCAAATATCTAATTTTAAAAATACGACCAAACAATTTGACACCGTTACAATAAGTACTTCTTGATTTTCCTATACTTTGTAAATGAGAAGTTTGAGTAAAACAATATTTTCCGAGCGAACACGTTTTCTTGTGTTATTTAATACGTTAGCAATACAGAACACAATCCTAATTGGGTTGACACATTCTCTCTAAGCCGCTTCGTTTGATGGCATGTGCTTCATAGAAACTGCTGCTTTGGAAATGTGTTTCCAAACAACAACACACTACCTACGTCCGACGTCAACACTAGATTTTACGTGGAATGTGTTATGAGTTGATGAGCTGTCGCTGACAAGGAAAACATTCTATACAAATTCTTTTTCTCCACTCAAGTGAATCCAAGAACACTAATAGATTAGAGCGCTAATCAAGTGGCCGTTCCATTTTGCGGGTAGCAATCAGGGGCGGATATAGGACTACAGTTTAGGGGGGACGATCGAGGCTCCAAATTGTAATCGACATGGAAGTACGTAGTTTTTATAAACACCAGATTTGAGAAAAGTGTTTCGACGTTCATTTTCTCCAGGTCTGGGTAGGGGGGACTATCGCCCCTATTCCCCCCGCTTCTGATAGCAAGATAATTAATATAAGAAGGGGAGGGATCGTTTTTTGGGCGGAGCGAAGCGTAGTCTTATACTCCCTACAAACTGCAATCTTTTTGAATAATAATATATGATCTGGAATAGAACATCAAGGGTAACAATTATACAATGGTTTAGGTTTGTAACAGTATTATAAAAAGGTGATAAATAAATTTATAAAAGCCAGTCTCAAATGACCAATAGATGTTAAAGAGACGTTAAGCCCCCAAAAAGCAACAACTTATAGACACACAAAAGGNAAAAAAAAAAAAAAAAAAAAAAAAAAAAAAAAAAAAACATTTTTTCCACTAAACCGAATCTGAATATACCTCAGATCTTAGATGATACCTCGGCCAAAGTTCGAGGATTTATCATTTTCTTTTCCAGGCTATTCTGCTATGATTGTATAAGAAATCTACCTTCCGATCTTCTGTGAATAGAGGGACTTAATAAGAATGATTCCAAAGCACCTAAGCTCATGCCGGTCGTAAAAGGCGACTAAGGACAGGGTTGGGAAATGATATCTTTTGCATTAACCGTACAGAAACCAAGGAGAAGCTACTAAGAGTTCTTTAGTATGAGCAACTCAACCAATGATGATGATGACATACGTATAGATACTTGCTTTCTGCACGGGTAATGGAATCGTGGAAAACCAAATATAAGATGGGAAGACTCAATTTTGAAATCACTTGGACCATTGTGGAAAAGGAAAGTCCAGGATAGAGAAGGATGGAAGCTTTGCGACCTGAAACATTGGGGAGATACCGATGTTGACATCACGGGTCCGTCAAGTTAATGGAATTGTTTCCGACCCTGCCCTCAGTCGCCCTTTACGACCGGAATAGACTAGAGTACATTGGATGTATTCTTTTCAAGTTCCCTATCCACAAAATAATTACCAGAAATGATTTGCCTCACCACTTGTCGAATGCTAAAGTGCCTTTTATACTAGGTACATACTGTCGTAAATATAAATTTTTATATTCTTTCGTCGGGTTATGTAATTATTTATCCCCCCCCCAAAAAAAAAACATTTTATGGGCCGTAAGAACGCCAAGAAAATTTTCTACAAAATAAGATTAACCGCCAATTCTTTTTCAAAAAAAAAATGTATAGGCTGCCTGAGTTTCATATTGAAAGCAGAATAGGTTTCTTACCAAAAATGTTTCATTTCAAAATTCAAGCACTTCCTTAGGGAACAGGAAAACAAGTTGATAAATCAGACGAGCAAGAAGGGTGAGGAAGCAATGTGATTCAGTTTTAAGCCAACAATTTCCAATTCTGAGCGTGGGTATTGTCAGGATTGAGGAACCATTGCACAATTTCAGACTTGATTCTTTCGCGTAGGTGTTTCAAAACATCGGGATAGCAATTTTGGTTCACTGTGCATCCTTTGGGAAGGTTCTTAACTGGGCGAAATTCAAATTTGGTCAATAACCAAAAAGTTATGGCCTATTTTCTTTCAGTTGACCCCCCTGTGACCGTCGCTGAAAGTGAAATGGAAATAATTTACATATCGCACAATATACTTAATAGAAAATTTGGAGGGGGACGGGTAGGGACTCGTAACCCAGAGACTGGGGGTTCGATTCCTGGGCAGTACTTTTTAATGCAATGTTTATCGAGGTACGGTACCTAATTTGTTAAAAGCTGTAGAG
Source organism: Pachypsylla venusta (assembly GCA_012654025.1). Classification (NCBI taxonomy): domain Eukaryota; kingdom Metazoa; phylum Arthropoda; class Insecta; order Hemiptera; family Aphalaridae; genus Pachypsylla; species Pachypsylla venusta. Next base: position 24,165,443 of record CM022879.1, on the reverse strand, counting down.
CTTACCACAAATAACTTTCATAAGAGTGATAAGCGATTTTAAAATTCTGTCATCATGGATGACAGAATTTTTGACAATTTTTTATTTACTACGTATTTCTATTTAGTATCAGGATTGGAAATAATTTAGGGGTCCGTGCCCCCCCCCCCTCTCAATGGGATAAATGACACAGCGGATCATCATTCATTTTCTAAAAAAAATTACGTGATTAGGTATAATGAAATTTGAGAAACACCACCCGATTAAAAATCTGGGGGGGGGCACGTACCCCCCGTGCCCTACCCTATATCGGCGCATGACGCTGACATCTTGTATTGGGAATGAATTCCCCGTTCCAATAGTTCAAACAGACGAGGAGTAATTAAAAAAATACGATTTATTTTTAGAAATTCAAAGGGCGTGGTTTTCTATTAAGAATCATTTTCACAAATTTTGTTATAGAGTTGACCCCCCTCTGAAATGATCCATAGAATGTGTGGTTAACGTTTTTATTCTGAATCACCCTGTATTTGCCGACCTGAACAAGATTATGTAAAAGAAATTCCTAAAAGTTTTTTAAAATTTATTTTACATAATCTTCTCTCGTGTTAATATAGGTATGTAGCACGGTCGTTTTTTTTTCTTGGCGTTCGCAAAACGGTCGTTTTGTTCGATTATTAAAATAAGTTAGACATGGTGTCAAATGTCAAGACAAGTAGATAATAATTGAAGAACAATATTTGTCAATCAAGTCACTCATCTTCATTAGATCAGGTATCAGGTCTTTGTACATTTTAATGTCTGAGTAGTAATTTGGATATATTATTTTGCGCAGATAATCGAGATACATGTTATGTTGCATTGCTAAGGCGGAACATCACGCATGGTTAAGTATATTAGAGGTGCTCGCAGACAGCCGCGTGCTTCGTTATCTTCCATCTGCAGACAGAGGCGCAGAAGCCATTAGAGTACATGTAAGTAGTTGTTTTTCCTTGCATATATGCAAAGATATGTGCTATGAAATAAGATAAGTTTCCAAGTGTGCGGCTATTTGCGATCACTCTAAAGTCATGTGTAACAAGAGTTGATAATATTACGTATCGACGCCAAAATCCGGTTCACATATTTTTATTCAATTAAAATGTCTTAACAAACGAAAGCGCTCGTGGTTCAAAGCAATATTTTTGTAGTTGATATACATATTGTTCTCAAATTATACGAGTGATAAAAAGTTCCCGAACTTTTCTCGGAGCGCTCCTACCAGATACCAATGCTGCAGAGTGTCGTCAGAAAGCTTTTTTGTTTTCAGATTACCTGATTATTACAGATTGTTGATATATTAACTCGTTAGGAAGTTACAATCGTTGCAGTAAAGAACCTTGTATCAGTTTTGATCGGCGGATTTTAAATGGTCTGACTTGCGGGAGTTCATCAAGGTTTGCTAGGATCTTCCTCAAGGATCTCAGGGAAGTGAAACCTTTTTGACGGGCATCATAACAGGTGATGAGTTACAGGTATGGATACATATACTCGTATGGCTATGAGATTCTAACAAAAGTCATCATAACAGGTGATGAGTTACGGGTATGGATACATATACTCGTATGGCTATGAGATTCTAACAAAAGTCCAATTATCTCAATGGGTGGGTGGACAATGTCTAAGTGATGCTTCTTTTCGATGCAAACGGCTTTCTTCATCATGTGATCCGTCCCAAAGGATGCACAGTGAACCAAAATTACTATCTTGATGTTTCGAAACAGCTACGCGAAAAAATCAAGTCCTGAAATTGTCCCATTGTTTCTTAATTAGAATTTTTTGGCTAAAATCTGAATCATAGTGCTTTCTCATCTTCCTTGCTCTTCCGATTTGTCACCTTGTTTTCCTGTTCCCAAAACTTAAAAATATACTGAATGGAAAAAGATTTTTCAAGGAACTACACGACATAGAAGCAAAATAAAAGTTCCAGCACTGTTTTAAATATTGGCAGCATCTCTGGGACATGTGGTATAATTATGTAGAGCAGCAGAGTATTTTGAACGGTTACCAATACCAAACCTCGAAACTGTAACCAGAAGCGAATCCAGGGTAAAAATTTTAAGGGGGAACTAAGGAAATAATGTGTCATTAAAGGATAATGTTTCACCTATTGCAACAATTTTTGGGGAGGAAATCTCCTCTAGTCCCCCCCCGTGGATCCGCCCCAGACTGTAACTCATTTTTTTTATATTTGAATTAATAAAGTCCGGGAACTTCTTGAACAGATATCGAATGTGTAGAAATAAATACATAGATTAAATGTTACCTGTCAAATTAAACCGTCATGCTTTTCTTTGGGTAAATTAAGCATTTTAATTAATGACTTTTACGATTTTAGATATGTTTGTTTACTTACGCATCATGAAACTATGTTGAAGATGATAGTATCTCATCCGATGACCTGTTAAAATAATATTTTAGAGAAAGCGAAAATATCATCATGCTTCAATCCCGGCCATGGGTTGCACGGCAACGATAGTGGCCGAACATGATAAAATGCCATGTTTGCATCTTGATACATTATTGTAACTCTTACTCATCTCCGGGGTTTATTGTTAAGAGGTTTTTATAAAATCTTTTCTCTCTTCCCCAACTTTCGACAGATAGAACCCACATTCAACAGCAACCAATTGCTAATTGGGAAAAGATTTTAATATTGGTACAAGTATTGTTTGTAAAATGTGATGTATTTAATTTTGAAATAAAAAAAATCATCGGGGTTTCTCGCTATATTTTCATCAACACTTTATTGTTACTTTTAAAACATTCTTTTCTGACCGCTTTTGGCAGAGTTTTTCATAATCCATATTCACTTACTTTCTAATCGCTACTAAAAGTGCACTTACTTTCTGTATGATTTTGTTTATGCGTTAGTTTTTTTCCACACACATAGAGGTACATACCACAAGAGATTGAATCTTCTGCCATGTTACGTCACTGTTATTTTATCGAATTGTTCATTGCGGAAATAGGAAAGAAAAAAGATAAAACGATAACCTGATGGGGACCTTTAGCTTGGTATCTTACCGAAACTAAAAATGTTTGGTAACAATAGAATTTGTTGGGCTCTCCATTGCACGAATCACTTAGTGCAGTTGATTATTTTGTGGGTTCACTGCAGTTAACAGTTAGGTACTAAAACGATGATGTGTTGTAAGATTTTGTGGTTGCTCAATACTCATACCATAAACTAGTAATAATAGAGTAATAATAGTAATAATCTAACTTTAGAGTATATTTAAATTTGGTTGTGCAGGGTATGCTATGACGAGATGCACTCAGCCTCACAAGACCAATACTGAGTAACACCTGTTTTATCAGAGGAACGGCCCGCCGCGCCGTCTGCAGGGTAGCTCTTATAGTACCTCATATCCTAATAATCTGGTATATACCCCCGTATACTAATAATTTAGTTCAGGCCGACGTATCCCAACGTGGAAGATGTTTACAGAAAGATTGCAGAGTTAAAAGAAAACTGACTTGAATGTAGTAAATTATAATTGCGACCTTTTTCGCAATTATAATTTACTACATTCGGGGGGGGGGTTGAAATATCCGGGATTTTGGGGGTTGTTTGTACATTGCAAAAGTGTGTTTCTTTGATACAGACCGACGTATCCCAACATGGAAGATGTTTACAGAAAAATCGCAGAGTTAAAAGAAAACTGACTTGAATGTAGTAAATTATAATTGCGACCTTTGTGTGTGTGGGGGGGAGGGGGGTTGAAATATCCGGGATTTTAGGGGTTGTTTGTATATCGCAAAAGTGTGTTTCTTTGATACCATTATATACCTATCCCTAAAATCACCAGTCTGGTGCGGTTGAAACATAAAAGGGGGTTGCAATCTCACGGATTTTCTGGATGACAAAAGTGCCTTTCTTTGATACAGTTATACCTATTCCTAAAATCACCAGTCTGGTGCGGTTGAAACATAAAAGGGGGTTGCAATCTCACGGATTTTGTGGATGACAAAAGTGCCTTTCTTTGATACAGTCTTACCTATCCCTAAATGAAAGTTTATCGGGAAAAGCCATATCTAATTAAAATATCAACAATAGACTCTCAGTGATGACTGTTTACACAGATGCGTCTAATGACTATGAACATGTTATATTTGATGATAGTGAAAGTTAAATCTTCTTTCGCCTCAAGTCTTACAACTTCAAGTGTGGGGACCAAAGGTGAACCATTTAGCCTCTGGGTGAGCGAATGAACCTCAATCGGAGAACATTGGGTTTGAAATGTTCGTTAAGTATGTCACTCCAGTAGGTGGATTTGTAACTTTAGTTCAACATGAATATTTTTGTCTAAGTTTTTTGACATAATAGTAATATCTTCTGTCTAATGAGGACCGCGCACTTCGGGTTTCCTTTCCGTATTCTAAAGACAACTCAATTAGTAACTCAAACCTGAAACTGACATTTTAGGTAAATAGGTAACACAGTAGTGGTATAGTTTAGGTAAATAGGTAACACAATTTTGTGTATAGTTAGAATATTTTCTCCTCTTGTTATAACAGAACCAATTAATTGGCATCATCGTGTCGTATCGCCGCTAAAAAAATCTATTGTCATCAAATATCCATACTTGGAGGCTAATAATTGGAATGGGCCCCCACAAACATCTCAATCTTTGCAATATAAAGATATTTTTTGAAAGGCATTTCACAACCTGAGTTGTAGTATATTTAAATAAACAAAATTTTACAAAAAAAAAGTACAAAATATAAATAATACAAATTATACAAAATCTTCTAATATATAAAATTCAGTGTTTGTTACCATACTCCTCCAAAACGGCTTAACCGATTTTAATGAAATTTTGTATGTACATTCGTTAGGTCTGCGAATAGGTTTTTATCTGTAATTTAATTTTAATAGAATTAAACTCCAAACCATTAAACTTGTTGGGTAGGACGTGTTGGGAGTAGTATTGGTTTAGGTTTTTTTTTTTGGAACCTAACCCAATACTACTCCCAACACGTTCTACCCAGATTAACAACCCGTTACTACTCCCCATGTTCTCTCATCTTCTCGAAACGAAGTTCGGGTACTCAGCTAGTATAAAGAAATAAAGATAATAATATTTTATAGTTGTTTTTTTTGACATTAAGGTGCTTTAACTACGAGGTCGCTCGCGCCCATCATAATTGCTTTCTGTGTAATTTTACATTATGGGCTTATGTGAACTCGGCCCGAGGGGATGTCTTCCTCAATTAACTTCTCACAATCTTAAGTCTGATTAACAGAATACTTTGATGGCGTTAAGTTCACGTCACGGCGGTCATAGTAGGTGACGAAGGTCGTATATGGTATCTTTTCCATTGAATATGCAGAATGCATGGGTTTTCCGGAGGAAGCACTCAGGCTATAAGAAATTTTCGGATTTTTATTAAGCATTCAATTTAAGAGTACTCACAGAAAGCTTCATACTTACTTTTCTTATTACATAGCACAAATTTTCGCATATTTGCGAAGAAAAACAAATGGATGTAGATGGTTTTATTGGAGTCAGCAAAGTGCTTGATTTGCGGACCTCCATAAGATCATCTACTTATATGTATTTTCATTTTCGTCATACAACTTTTTTATTTGAGAGAATTGATTTTTTTTTTTTTGCTTAACTTCTCTTTAACATCTATTGGTCATTCGAGACGGGGGTTTTACCCTCCATTCGCTGGAAACTTGCAAACCAGCCACCCACATTGACCCTAGGTGGGCCGGAAAAATAGCCAGCATCACAAGGGCGCGAACCCACGTGGTCACCCACATGGTACAGACCAATAGATGTTAAAGAGACATTAAGACAAATTAAAAAAAAAAAAAATCTTGGCCAAATTTTGAAAAAACTTATATGTATTTGTTTTTCTTTGCATAAATGTATACAAAAAATGTATTCTACTGCTTTTAAATAAGACACGTAAGTATACTGTCTGCGAGCACCCTTACCTTGATTCCATGAATCTTAAAGTTACGTTTAATAATAATTACCTTTTGGATACCCTGTATCAGGGCGCAACGAGAAATTTTGTCAGAAGGGTCTTTGTAATGTTAATTCGCCTCCATGTGGTTATGTTAAAGAATATCAGGCGACCAAAAAATCATTAAGTCATTTTTTCCTGGTTCATAAATATCATCCTCATTTCATTTTATAACTTTCAGAATTTATTCCTCCCTTTGATATAGTAAAAAGCCTTATGCTAAATAATCTTTAAATATAAAATGCAATGTCCTGGGTGACTGATCAACGTAGAACCGAAACTATTAATGCTACAGACTTGAAATTTGGCAGGAACCTTCGTTGCATCATTTAAGTGTGCGCTAAGAAAGGATTTTGCAGAATTTTAATTTTATGTGTTAGTAATCGCGACAAGTAAACAATCCCCATAAGAAATACATTGGAGCGAACTACCTACCATAAAAATGGCAATAATCATAGAAATGCATTCGAATATTTTCACAATATGTGTCCCGTGCATATACTTACTGTGGTTTATGTGAATTTTTCGATTGTTCAACGGATAAATTGTTCAAATTGAACAATTTATCCGTTTTTTTTTCTAAGTATATGTAAATCGTGAAATTTATGCAGCATTTGGCAAAATAAATAATCTTTCAGGTAAGTCACGTTTTAGTGAAAATTTGTCAATGGACAATTTGTCAATAAAATTTATTTTTTCCAAATTAAAATTTGTACCTTAAAATTATTGTGTATAATATAAAAATGTGATTTCATTTAATATATGCGCGGGCGAAGCCGCGATCGGGGGATCCAAGTTAACTTATATTAAGGCTTGATCTGCCTACGTATTGTGTATCTAAGGTCCAAATGAGAACACAGTCCACCAGTTTCATACATCTGAGACGCTAGACGCTACTTAACCAAACTATATATGTTATCCAGGATTGACACTCAACTTTCAAATTTGTTACACCAAACTTTCGGTGTGGCAAGATGAGTATCTATGTCTATCAAATTGTATTAAAACACACCTATTAAACTACAAACATGCATGACACTTTCAGTGCCAACAAGGTATTACATAGTTCTGAAGTCTAATTATGTTTGATTACAGAAAGTCCCAGTCCCAAGTTACATAATGTTGTTTAATGACAAACAACACAATAGACAGGTTAGTATCTCTACCCACTCATCAACATTTTTTGTCGGCTGAACCAACTTTCTATGAACCTGTCTTCACGTCACCTTACCAAATAAATAATAATCATAGAAACCAAATAATCATAAAATTCAATACAAATAATCAATGCATCGAGACGTGCATAATCATAAGATCATGTCGCATGAGTACTGAGTATCGGCAAGATGTCTAATGGGTGGGCCAGGACAAACATTGCCAAAATTGAAGCTGTTATAGAATAGAACATCCAAAAAAGAATACAAAAAAGGAGTACAACTGTACAATCCGCAGTATAACATGTACTGGACACTTTAGAGTATAACATGTACTGTACACTTCAGAGTATAACATGTACTGTACACTCCGTAGTATAACATGTACTGTACTCTCCGTACTATAACATGTACTATACACTCCGGAGTATAACATGTACTCTACACTCCAGAGAATAACATGTACTATACACTTCAGAGTATAACATGAACTGTACACTCCGGAGTATAACATGTACTATACACTACAGAATATAACATATACTGTATACTCAGGAATATAACATGTATTGTACACTCCGGAGTATAACATGTACTGTACACTCCGGAGTATAACATGTACTGTACACTCCGGAGTATAACATGTACTGTACACTCCGGAATATATATAACATGTACTGTACACTCTATATTTGCTTGGTATTCAAGATGGCTAAAAAAAACATTGGCTAAAAAAAAAAATCGTTTAGATAAGTAATGAGTTTTTTCCCCCAAAACTCATTACTTATCTAAACGAAATCAAGTATATATATATTTTTTTCTTTTTCGCTAATACCTAGTCTATTTTTCTTTACGATTAGACAAATAAAAATTGAACGTGATTTCGTTTAGAGAAGTAATGAGTTAAAGCCAACATCTATGTCACGTTGAATACACCAGTTCCCGTTAGATCACTGAAGTTAAGCAACGTCCAGCGGGGTTGTACTAAGTGACCACGTATGTTCGCGTTCTCTTGATTCTGGGTTTTTCCGGACTAACCCAGGATTGGTGAGGTCAATGTGGGTAGATAGTTTTTAAATTTCCAGTGAATGGAGGGTAAAATCCCCATCTCGAATGTGAACGTGATTTCGTTTAGAGAAGTAATGAGTTAAAGCCAACATCTATGTCACGTTGAATACACCAGTTCCCGTTAGATCACTGAAGTTAAGCAACTTCCAGCGGGGTTGTACTAAGTGACCACGTATGTTCGCGTCCTCTTGATTCTGGGTTTTTCCGGACTAACCCAGGATTGGTGAGGTCAATGTGGGTAGATAGTTTTTAAATTTCCAGTGAATGGAGGGTAAAATCCCCATCTCGAATGAACAATAAACGTTGAAGAGACATGTACTCTACACTTCAGAGAATAAGACGTGAAGAAACAAAAAGTAATGAGTTATGGAAAAATCTTGAATACCTCGCAAAAACGGAGAATTCATGCAGGTGCCAATATCGCATGATATCTAAAGCCCCCCCCCTTAGTCTCGCCTTTTTATCTGTATGTCACCATCGACTCAGTAAAAAGTAAGAATGATTTAATAAAGGAAAAACATATAACGTAGTTATTGTTGGATTTTATGTTTGTGTTCCATATAACCCCTTTGATTTTAGCACTGTATAATTGATTGAATACAATTCGACGACGCGATTCATTGGATCAATGAATGAAAGATTTTTCTTTCATAAACAAGTGTCTATAAATGCAATCTATTTAAACTACAAGGGATCGAATTTGCTGACGACACATAGTGCAAATATTGAAAATTGTTTATTTTTTCAAAATACCATCATATAGAGTGCTAGTGTTTATTGTAAAAATATTATTTACCTAGCGCCTCCGTGGAAACGTTTTTAACTGGGCGGCAATTCGAAATAAAATGTAGCCGACTCTTACCTGAAGTTTAAAAAGGTCATACCGATAAAAAATTATTGTTCCTCGATAAACTATGATCATTTTAAAACATTGCGAACTAAAGCGGAAAACTTGCACCCCGCCTTATAAAATGGCACCTGGAGTAAGATCAACGTGGAAAGATTTTTGGTATCTGATGTGTCAGTTCAGTGTGAATCATTACAGCGTAAACAGATTGGTACAGACAGAAGAAGATTTGACAGAAGTGCAACCATTAGTCAGCAAAATAATCTCTGATGGTTCTATTATAACAAAACCCACAGCAAGAAACAATGTAATCGACCTTAATGCAATCGCTAATCTGATATTATCAGAGACCTGAAGTTGTAAAATGTTACACATTAGCCTCGCCAAATTGCCCATTTAAAATAATAAAACTGATAATCTTTTAAAAATGTTGTTTAAATTAACCCTAAAGTGATGTAAGCGGGGTTAATGTCGGATGAGCAGTATAAAAGTTATGCCACTCACAAGAAATTGGATGTCTATAATTCGAAATACGAGAGGATCTCTTGAACTGGAAGGACGATTTTTTCAAACTTTATTGTGTGAAATAGTTCAAAAGACAAATTTACTCGATTACGTTATTTCTATTTACAGCCCCCAAGATGGTTGGTTCTTCGTACCGGGGCTACCCGTGTCTTCGGGCACGGCCAAAGACCATCAGCACCGTTCCGACGACAACTCACTGTGTTTTTCTTCCGTGGGAACCAGCCGTGCTGCTCCAGATACTTCCTCAAAGAGTTGGTATTATATAAATGCTTGCTAAACCCTGAAGTATCTGATCGTTGTCGTCTATGTATGCTGGCTGCTCATGATGTAAATCATGAGCAGCCAGCAACTATCCATCAAACACAACTAATTTAGGGCCGTCAGCATTAAGGACAGATCCTGTTGCAGAGGCCGCCTTTCTTGGCCTGGAGACACAGTGAGAGTCGTTGAGAACGTTAACAACACAACAAACATTTCTATTTACAACTTTTTATAAATAAATATTTTACAAGCGTTCAGCGAGGTTTTACGTAGGTTCGCGCCCTCGTGATGCTGACTATTCTCAGATCAATCCAATCTGAATGAGGTCAATGTGGGTAGCTGATTTGTAAGTGGAGGATAAACCCCCGTCTCGTTCAGTCAATCATTATTATTAAACTGTTGGACGAGTTACACCTTATCTATTTGTCAAAGTAACCATTTTACTCAGCTGGGCACATGGTTAATTTGCAGGTGGAACATTAAAGTATTAAAGCAACATATTAAGGATAAATAAATAATAAATATGTTCTCTAACTTAAGTATGTTTTAACATTTTCAGAATCATGATTTTAACCTTTCTGAACTTTGCGAGATGAAATTTTCAAAATATTTTTGTTTGATAGTGCTTCCCAGAATCTGCAACATACAAACTTGATCATCAACATATTTCGAAAATGGATGAGTCACAGGGATACTGGAACATTTTTGAGCATAAAGCGTTTTGAAGACTAAAAATGAACAAATTTAAAGGAAATCGCTAGGGAAAGCCGCCAGAGGAGACAAGTTCGTGTTGATCGATTACACTCATTGTGACAGACAAAAATCATTCTTTTTTTTTGACAATTTAGGCGCTTTAACTACGAGGTTGTTCGCGCCAAATCCCCAATTTACAGGAGTCTAAAGCAGTCTATCCGTTTAAGGTAGACCACAAAAGAGTCCAACACCAAAGGTTCATCTAACAAGGACGGAGGGGGGAGGAGAGAGGTCATGGCACCCGAAAGAGATGGACAGTGCAGGAGCGTAAATTCGTTCCTTAAAGTAACATGTTTATGGGTAAAATCACAGGGAATCTAATTTTTTGAAAAAATGTGTAATTTTTGCAATTATTGATCTCAGAGATTCAATTATGTTTCATATCAAATGTATGAAACATAATTATGCCACACGTAAAAAATGCCACTTTGAGTTACACTGTACAAGATAGGCGTAGCGGCTATTTATTAAGTTTTTAGAATGCAATGATTAGGTCAAAGACAATCTTCTTCAACTCTTCTCTAAAGATGTTTAAGGTCGCGAGAGATATATCTTAGGTTTAAATGAACAAGAGCAAAACAGATGTGATCCTATCGGATGATACCACCAGAAAATTAGTTGAATGAGATAAATCATGATGTGATTCAGAAACACATCTAATTTGTATTCAATGTCAAACTGTAAAACATTTGACTACTAATCAAGGAGACTGTGGTTTGAATCAATGAGCAGTCGGAATGTTCGAATAAAACGAATGACTTTTTATGTTTCACAGGGAAGATTGTGATTCTAGATTTCAATCAAACATTTTTTTAGAGGGCCCAGCGTTTCATAGAAGTGCTACAATGCACGGGTTTCATCATAAGATATGCACAAATAACAGTTATCACAATCTATCGTCAGAATGTATATGTCGTTTCTGTAACGGTTCCTGTAGCTACAGATACCATATTTTCGAGTGTAAAAATATCGAAGATGAAGAAATAATTTCCATACTTAAAAATATCTTTTGAAACCGGGGAAGGGGTTGGGGGGGTGTTCAGAGGGAATGGGTTGTAACTTATTTAGTCTACTTGCTTATGTATTTTGTTTTTCTTTTCAGGGATTTCTAATTGTTGTTGTTTTTTATAATATATTTTTTTTATCTAGGTATCTAGTTTATGTAAAAAATAAATAAAAAGGCAATATGTTTGCGATTTTATATTAAAAAAAAATAAAGAGAAACGAATGTTTCTTTTTTCGTATCTCTATCCATTCAATCTAAAACAAATGTAATGTCACCCAGGTCCGAGTGATGAGTTTTTGTCTCCGTAAGTCCAAAATTTTTGTTTGTTGAATTTTTCAGAATCAAAGTAACCTTTGTCAAACATAATGGAGAGCTTGTTATTGCATCAGGGAAGGAAGGTGATAGTTTGCTGGATGTTATTGTCAATAATAACTTAGATTTTGATGGTTTTGGTAAGTTTTCAAATACAGAAAATATATAGTAACCTTGTGCAGAATTATCTATGCAAGAAATGTAAACAGACATGTGAAACCATCCATCATGCAATACGACTTGCGACAGTAAAGAGAACTTTTCTCTTAAATCAGTGTGCGAGATCGGCCCAGTAAACAATTCAGTTTGAAAAACAAACGTCTGCAGAAAACAAAATTGGGTAAATATAATTGATTCACGGCCTAGAAACAACAAAGAGAATTCAAAGTTCATTATAAGGTAATTGTTAAGTATAGTTTGGTTTATTGTAGTGATTGTTAAAAAAAAATGCCTTGTAATGCTATGATGACCACAAAATTGTGATATAATAACACAAAGAAATATACATTTTATTTTTATATCACCAATACAGCTCGGATGTACCAGTAACTTCTCAAGTAACTTCTCACAATTTCAAGTATGATTTACTTTTTCTCATGGAAGTCATCCTCAAGTAACTTCTCACAATTTCAAGTATGATTTACTTTTTCTCATGGAAGTCATCCTCAAGTAACTTCTCACAATTTCAAGTATGATTTACTTTTTCTCATGGAAGTCATCCTCAAGTAACTTCTCACAATTTCAAGTATGATTTACTTTTTCTCATGGAAGTCNGCCCCCCCCTTTCCTTCTCGACTCTTGTAATATTAGTTGTTACCGTTGCAATTAACCCTAGAAATCCTAGAATGACCAAGTTATTTTTTGTCACAAGTAAGACCAAGGTGGGGCAAAAAGTGCCCGCGGTAGTTTTTAGCTATAAAACCAGTTTAAATAAGAAAAACTATTAGACATGTCATTGACATGTCTAATAATCTATTCACACTCTCTTATAGTATCATAAATACGTACTCGTTCTTTAGGTGTCCAGTTTAGAAAAATATCTCAAGGCTATTTTGAGTTTTGCCATTAAGGGAAGAACAAATTGGCAGATTTTTTTTATATTTTATGGAATTCCTACGATAATTTTTTGACTAATCAATGTACAGGTTGCCCTCATCAATGACTTTTTTGAGGTTGCTCACAAAACACACGTACAAAACACAGGAGAACTGCTTCCCGGTGCCGTTTTGAGAATGATTTTTTATAATTTGATCAAGATATTTTTTTCTATAAACATGCTTCGTCTAAATAACCTTGTAATACGGACATTTCTAGAGTTATTTTGAGAATTCACTAACTGTGGAAATCCTTATGCTATTTCGATATTTCACAAAGGAGTCCTGGTAGTTATAAGTAGATAAATGTACACTTTTTGTCGAGAAAAGCCACTTTCGGGGATCGAACCTGGATTTGACAGTAACCATTCAAAAGGCAATACAAAATTAAAAAAAGCCAAGGTGTTCACAAGTTAAGGAGGGGTGGCTGGTGATTTTGCGACACCCTGTGGATAGAAGGTAGATAAGAAACATTATTTAAAGTTATGGATGTCGAATGGCTGGGTAGTTGGGTAGATTCATAAATAATTATATTACTAGTAGTGAACTGTAGATCTCACTCAGTTAAAATGATCATCGGGAGCCCTAGAGTTTCCCAATAGGGCCTAAAAACAAAACAGCAAATTTATGAGCATAATTAAAATAATGTCCATACCAACCAAGGTTCATAAAATTCGTTGAAGACGTTCGAGAGTTATCGTGAAACAAATAGACGTTTAAAAAAACGAGGTGTGAAAACTAGATAGTAGATAGATATCAATCCAGTTCTAGTAAGAATCTGCATTCGATCAATTAAATTCGTGATCAATTCTTACTTACTGTTAGGCTTGAACTGTAGCCACCGAGGGAAGCAAACCAGCTTCATTAGGTGACGGTCCTAAGCCCGTGTAAATACAGAGGGTTTGGTGTTAGGAAGACCATCCAGATCGAACCTGGATTTGACCGTAACCATTCGAAAGGCAATACAAAATTAAAAAAAGCCAAGGTGTCCACAAGTTAAGGAGGGGTGGCTGGTGATTCTGCGACACCCTGTGGATAGAAGGTAGATAAGAAACATTATTTAAAGTTATCGATGTCGAATGGCTGGGTAGTTGGGTAGATTCATAAATAATTATATTACTAGTAGTGAACTGTAGATCTCACTCAGTTAAAATGATCATCGGGAGCCCTAGAGTTTCCCAATAGGGCCTAAAAACAAAACAGCAAATTTATGAGCATAATTAAAATAATGTCCATACCAACCAAGGTTCATAAAATTCGTTGAAGACGTTCGAGAGTTATCGTGAAACAAATAGACGTTTAAAAAAAACGAGGTGTGAAAACTAGATAGTAGATAGATATCAATCCAGTTCTAGTAAGAATCTGCATTCGATCAATTAAATTCGTGATCAATTCTTACTTACTGTTAGGCTTGAACTGTAGCCACCGAGGGAAGCAAACCAGCTTCATTAGGTGACGGTCCTAAGCCCGTGTAAATACAGAGGGTTTGGTGTTAGGAAGACCATCCAGCCTTTAAAAAGCACTGCTGCAAACCAATGATGAGAGGTCATCAGCAAAAAGCTAGTTTCTTCACAGTTTCAATTGTTATTGTGAAGCTAGGGTTACCGTGCCAAAAAAGCGTTACAGATAAAGGGAATACGCACCGAAAAAAAGATTGGGCATGGTAGAATTAAGGAAAGCCAATCCCAAATAGAATAGGAAAGTTCGCGGGGGCCAAAATCTTTGAGGATCATGTTTCACCATTCTGCCAAGTCCTGGACAGGTTGTTCTCAGTTTCCAAAATTATTGGGAGGTTCATTTCATTAATTTCTATTCAAAAGTGGATAGAGCTAGCCTACCAAACTTGGAGATTAGTTTTGTAGAATTCTACTGCGCCCTGTACCAGGTTAACATTTCAATTGCCCTATATTTGACGTATTAATAATCTGAGGAGTGAACAATTGATATTATGTAATTATTTTAATTACATAGATACGTTCTAATGCCTACATGGTATTATAATTTGGTGTTTAACAACATACTTTAGTATGACGATCAAAAATAGAGAACACTGAGAGGAGAAAATTGACCCATACGAGAATATAAAAGTGGTAATGCTCATAGATATTAAATATGTTCTACCATCTTTATGCTATTTCTTTGGACATTTATGGGGATTGATCAGTCAGGGGGCTTGCGTGAATGTGAAAGACAGTTTTCTTGGAGTTTCTCTTTAGAAAGAAAATCTAGATTTTGAATTTTGGCAGAATCGCAATTTTTCAATTTTCAGTTTTAGGGCAATTCTTCTCTTTTCATAGATTTCATTTGTATTTTTGGGTAGGTATTTGGTATCATCCATGTCCCTACCAAGAGTTAGTTGCATAATTTTTGTGTTTAAAAAATCCACTATTGGGTTTTCCACTTGTGTTTTCATACAATATTTAGGTTTCCTAAAGAAACATGGTAGATGTATGAACATATTATTTGTCTAAGCACATACGCTATTTTAAAATTCTTCAGAGCTTTGATAGTTATAGGTATTATAACTTTTTGGTTTTTTATAGCAACTATGTGGGTAGGTAGAAATACAGGTTTTATGTATTTTCCTTATTTCTATATTAGTTAGCTACTGGATGGGTATAAAAAGTTGTTTTTTGGCATCTCTACTATTTTTCTTTTTATTTATTAGGCATCTCTACAATTTTTCTTTTTATTCACTCTAATTTTTGTGTTATTCTTATTAACATGCTCATCTATGTTGTTTTTTGACATCTCCACTATTCTTCTTTTTATTTACTCTAATTTTTGTGTTATTCTTATTAACATGCTCATCCATGTCGTTTTTTGACATCTCCACTATTTTTCTTTTTATTTACTCCAATTTTTGTGTTATTCTTATTAACATGCTCATCCAAGTTGTTTTTTGGCGTCTCCACTATTTTTCTTTTTATTTATTCCAATTTTTGTGTATGTTCATCCAAGTTGTTTTTTGGCGTTCCACTATTTTTCTTTTTATTTACTCTAATTTTTGTATTATTCTTATTAACATGCTCATCCAATTTGTTTTTTGGCATCTCCACTATTTTTCTTTTTATTTACTATATTGTTTGTGTTAAGCTTATTAACATGCTCATCCAAGTTGTTTTTTTGGCATCTCCACTATTTTTCTTTTTATTTACTCAAATTTTTGTGTTATTCTTATTAACATGCTCATNGATTCACTTACTCGTATTCGCGCCCCTACGAGTAACTTTGTGCAAGAAAAAAGTAAGTGAATCCTCGTCATAAATAAAGGTAGTGTTTTTTAAAGTTACCAATAGGTTGTCTAATAGAAATTTGTTAGATAACGATTAATACTCCTTCAGTGTCACTTGGCACTAGAAAGATATACTTTTCTAATAAAAAAAATAAAATATTCAAATTTGAGAGAATGATGCAACTTTATGCTCCTCATCTTCAACGACCTTCCTCAGATTGTTGGCATCTCTATCTCTAGGATCTTGTCTGCTCTGTTGCTAGAGAGGTTATACCATCTTGTGTACCCTCATCATCCCACAACATACGTCTGTATCGACAAGAATTAAACTCAAAGTTATAAATCATAAATTACATTCGCGCCCCTACGAGTAACTTTGTGCAAGAAACAGAATTTTTGGTCTTGATGAGTTCGTGTCACATTTGAAGTATTACATCTAGAATTTCAAGTTTAATAAAGAGAATAATAGCCAGCGTCTATGGCACGTTGTATGCACCAACCTCCAGCGAGGTTGCTTAACTTCAGTCCTTTTGATGCTGGCTATTTTTCCGGCCCAACCCAGGCTGGTTGAGGTCAATGTGGGTACTGATTTGCAAGTTTCCAGCGAATGGAGGGTAAAACCCCCGATTTGAATGACAAAAAATAGATGTTAAACCAATAGCAGACTTTGGAATATGACATTTTATAGATTCAATTTTTTTTTTATTGAGGAGCGAGATTATATTTTCCCGGGATTAAACATGTGACTTTATATTGGCTGACTACATTTAGGGACAGGTATGAATCCGCTGTAGTAATGGAAGTTTTTTTATAAATGACTATAACACAGGGCCCCAAATTTTCACTAGAACTGTTTTGTGGTATGAGAACCACAAAATCTGGTTAATTTTTTTTTTGGATAAGACTGACAATAACTCCGAGTTTAGAGGAGAAACTAGAGCCACAAATGGAATACCAAATATCATTGGAATGAGATATCGATTTTGCTTCTTCTATTTGTCTGCGCGTCCGTTTCACGATAACTCTCGAACACCTTGTTCCATATTTTCTGTCATAGAATTAGCTGATTAGAAACATGGTATGGACATTCATTATGTTCATGGAATTATCTGATTAGAAAGAAACTCGGTATGGACATTCATTATGCTTATAGAATTAGCTGATTAGAAACTCGGTATGGACATTCATTATGTTTATAGTATTAGTTGATTAGAAACTCGGTATGGACATTCATTATGTTCATAGAATTAGCTGATTATTAACTTGGTATGGACATTCATTATCTTCATAGAATTTGCTGATTAGAAACTTAGTATGGACATTCATTATGTTTATAGTATTAGCTGATTAGAAACTCGGTATGGACATTCATTATTCATTATGTTTATAGAATTAGCTGATTAGAAACTCGGTATGGACATTCATTATGTTTATAGTATTAGCTGATTAAGGTCCTATTGGGCATCCTGGGATGTAATGGTAACCCATTAAATGATTAGGATCTACAATTCACAGAACTTCTTTTTACCAACCTCAATATGAATGTGCTTCTGTCTGCCAAAAGATTATTTTTGAAATGGTAAGAGATATCCTGCTGATTTCTATATTATTGTATAATTACCAATTGCTATTTAGACCATAAAAGGAAATATAACTCGATAAAAATTGAACCCATACATCTTTTGTAGAATATTGTGCGGTTGTCGTCATTTCAAGGTGATTATTTCCATTATCGATTGGATTTAACAACTTTTCCTACCCTGATTGACCGAATAGTTGACAGATAAATGTGAGTACTCCAAGGACTGAAACACATACTCCTATATGAGCAATCAATGAGAAGCCCTTATGGGGTGAAGGACGCTATACTACTTATCTGCAATAAAGTCCTATCAATGGTATAATAAATCCATAGGAAAATAAAACATAAAAAAATTACTATAGATTCATTGGAAGAGTGGTCCTCCTGAATGCTCGCACCAGCTATTACGAAAATATAGGTGTCTCTATATAGGCCCCTGTTGGATAGTGGGACTTAAAAAGAATACTTCCAAGGCACTCAAGGACATGCCAGTCGTAAAAGGCAACAAAAAGCAGGGTCGGAAACGATATCTTCTCCATTACCCATGCAGAAAGTAAGGAGAAACTACTGCATTATCCGTAAGGATTCTCAAGTATCAACAACTCATGGCGAGTTGTTGCAAACCAGCTATGTGGCTGTTAACCTATGATGAGGTGTCTCCAGAAATGGGCGTTTGCATAATACTTATGGTATCATCAGGGGTATAAAAATTAGGTTAAAACGGAGCTACGTGGCTATTTGGATATTAGTGTCCTAAGTATAAAAAAAAACACTTAGCATTTTGTTTTGATCAGATGAGTGGTATAAAAATTAGGTTAAAACGGAGCTACGTGGCTGTTTGGATAATAGTGACCTAAGTATAAAAAAAACACTTAGCATTTTGTTTTGATCAGATGAGTGGTATAAAAATTAGGTTAAAACGGAGCTACGTGTTGCTTCGAGTCTGATCGCTGTTGTTGTTAGAGATAAGTTTAAAAATAAAAATGATGAATAATTGTGATAAATATGAACCTTGTTCTGTGGTGTTTGTCACAAATTGCTAATTGAAACATGATACTTCGTACATCAGAGGAATAATCAATTGGATTGTTGAGGAGACAGAGAACATCGCCAACTCGGGTCCTTGAGCAATATCCTTTGTCTTGTGTGTATGTCTGTCACCTTACATTGACAATTATGTGGAAATTACTTAAAAATACCCCCATAATGTACATTTTAAATGATCCTCTTACGTTGGCTTGGTCTTGACGATTGTATATTATTCCAACTAAAAGAGTTGTTCATACTTTTTTTTGCTCAACGTCTCTTTAACATTTATTGGTCATTCAAGACGGGGGTTTTACCCTCCATTCGCTGGAAACTTGCAAACCAGCTACCCACATTGACCTCACCCAGCCTGGGTTGGGACGGAAATATAGCCTGCATTACGAGGGCTCGAACCCACGTTGTTGTCACGAATTGACAAGATTTTTTTTTTTTTTTAATTTGAATTAATTATTTATTGATTCGGAATTGAAATCCCCCTAAAATAAAATTAGTATGAGCTATCAGTAGGTAGCTGAACAAGAATGAAGATTTAGTTTTTTGTTTAAGTACAACTTAAAATCTTCGTAATTAATTTTTTTGTGAGCATTAATTTATTTCGTTATGGATATATTAATTCCTTTATCCAAATTAGATTCCCAAAAATAGCTCATAATAGAGTGGCCGGGCCGTTTTTATGCGCCTGAAAAAAATGTTCATATTTCTTACCGCTTCAAGGGAATCTTTGAAGAGGGAAAATATTAAAATTGAGACATTCTTATCATTTTCGTATATTTTAGACTTATTTATTTCTCAATACATTTTTTGAGAGATTATTGTAATAATAATTATGTGTATAAACATTGATTTATACACAGATTCTTGTAATAATATGTGGATAAATATGTGGATAAACATTGATTTATGCACAGATTGTTGTAATAATATGTGGATAAACATTGATTTATACACAGATTGTTGTAATAGTATGTGGATAAACATTGATTTATACACAGATTGTTGTAATAATATGTGGATAAACATTGATTTATGCACAGATTCTTGTAATAATATGTGGATAAACATTGATTTATACACAGACTGTTGTAATAATATGTGGATAAACATTGATTTATACACAGATTCTTGTAATAATATGTGGATAAACATTGATTTATGCACAGATTCTTGTAATAATATGTGGATAAACATTGATTTATCCAGAGATTCTTGTTATTATGTGGATAAACATTGATTTATGCACAGATTCTTGTAATAATATGTGAATAAACATTGATTTATGCACAGATTCTTGTAATAATATGTGTATAAACATTGATTTATCCAGAGATTCTTGTNTTGTTTTAATAATATGTGGATAAACATTGATTTATCGAGAGATTATAGTAATAATATGTCGATAAACATTGATTTATACACAGATTGTTGTAATAATATGTAGATAAACATTGATTTTTTAAAAATAAGGAAAGAAATCGAACCCGATATCTTATGCTTAGGAAGAGAGCGTCTTACCATGTGATCTATTATTCCAGATCACATTAAAATGGAATAATGATATTCGATATAATTGTTGACTTTGTTTAAGACCAACAAGAATAACAAAGGAAAATAGAATCACAGAACAACCCTCCCCCCCCTGCCAAAGATCTTTGCCTTAACTTTAAACCCATTTGATATACTCCCCATGTCAACAGTATCTTCTTTATACTATAAAGACTTTCACTAGTCTCGCGGTTCTTCTATTTAGTTAAAGTTATCTTGCCAAGCATCATGGTAACCAGAACATTTACACAACTTTAGTTTTTGGAATACATTCTAAAGTGTTTTTCGACAAAGTAGTGTTAGTGATTGAATTTCGAAAAAATATATAAAAAAACGTGTTTTAATGAAAGTGTGTTTTGTTTTGTTCTTAGTGGATATTTGAAAGGAATATTGTGCTCATAAGAAACAGGTAAGCTTTTTTTTTCAAATGTTTTTGCATTTTGCAGTTTTTTCTCAAAATATGTTTTATGTAATGAACATTAAATACCAAAGGCTTATGCTTTGTTTGGAAAGGTAATACAGATTTCTGCTGCCTTCCACGTAATAGAAATTTTAGCTAAACATTACTTCCTTATTTCTTGTATATTTCAAAATGCCTTTGATTATTTCTGAGGCACCTAGCCCATGAGGTTTCATCTATAGATTTACTTACTACTCCGAATAGAACATGCAGTTTTCTATTAAATTACAATCTTCACACGATTTATTCAAAGTTGAAGTTGAGCTTTAGCAATCATAATTCTGGGTCTGTGGCTGAAAGTTTCAACTTTGTTAAAAAATGTATCGAATTTGAATACCTTTCCAATGATGGTTAACAATTAAAAAAAAATCTTTGGTCCGACCATGAGTTGAGCTCATATCCGGAATACGAATTACTTTGTTTTTGGCCAAACGTAAGTCTTGAGTGCAGATCCCAAACTAATCTTATTATTATTATTTTTTTTACTTTCTATTCCTAGAAGATAAAGTATTGTATTCGTGCAGAAATTTTAGACATATTTTGGTTCAAAAAATTGTTTGACGGGAAGCCAAAGGCCAAAATAAAGATCAAATATATTCGGCCATATTGCTTTTGGGCCATATTTTCAAAATTTTGGGTCATNGGAAACCAAAAGTAATGAATATACAGGGTGTCTCAAAAACAAAAATGTTACAGAAATTCAAGGTAATGGATATAAAGGGTGTCTGAAAAATAAAAAATGCTATAGAAAACCGAATGTAATTAATTTTGTCAAAATCTTGTCCCTGAAAAAGACCTCCAGAATGCTTTCTCAAGACCATTATTTATAATTTCAAATCACAAAATTAATATTTGGTATCTTCTGGACTACGTCAATCCCACAATTAATTATAATTCAAATCTTCTGCCACCCTTCTTAGTATATAGGAATTAGCATTTTTGATTTTAAAAATAAAATGAAAATGTCAAGGTTGCATAGAATCCTTCAACAAAGAAATGTCTGAGAAGTTTTCGTGTATCCACGAGTACATCTCTGTGAACTTCGGGGTCACGGACTACATGTTAATTATTTATTTAAATACTACACTTGGACACACAAACAATGACTCATCTTCATTCATCAATAAGCATCTTCGATTGTTTTTTGATGTATTGGTATTCTTCTTTAATTCAACTTTATCTTGATTTTCAAGATGGTGTACATTTGGTATTTTTTCCAAAAATCATTACTTCTTTGAATGAAATCACGTACAAATTTGTTTCCTTACTTTTTTGCTAATAGTAAAAATTTACTATTAGCCAAATTAGTTGTATGTGGTTACGTTTGGTAACGAGGAACCTGTGGATGTTTGATTGCAGATTTTGTTTAAGTAAATGTACATTGTAATCTACTAGAAGCGTGATTTGTCTTTCCCCCATCACATCAGAATATTTATTAACAAGAGGAATACCCAATTCTTTTATAACTGGATCTATTCCTTATCATAACTATAAAGATAGGTCTTATGCGCGATATAGTAGTGAGAAATCAAATTTGGTAACCGAAAATTTATGAGGTAACCAAATATATATTTGATCCATATATATTACCTTGTCTTCGTAAAGCCTCATTTACACTGCCTGAGCATTCGTCGCGAGCAGGGGTGACGAACAATCATTCGTTCTGGGCTTAGT
>CM022879.1:24072683-24133445 GCA_012654025.1 Pachypsylla venusta | reverse complement strand
AAAAAAAAAAAAAAAAAAAAAAAAAAAAAAAAAAAAAAAAAAAAAAAATTACACGTCTAGCGTGTTTGGTTTAAAAATGGCGGCCATTTGAAATTTCCAAGGCCTGACTTCCAAGAGTGTCTAAAACTAGGCGAATTATTTCTACAAAGTACTTCTAATGCTATTGTCTTTCGGAAAATGTATCACAATATGGGGGTTCGTATTTAAAAAACAAAAGTTGGACCCCCTGGGACCTACCCCTGAAAAATTGGTCACACCATAAGGTGGTTCAATTTGAGATATAATACCATGCCAAATTTCAAAACTTCACATAAAGCCGTTCAAAAGATATTCAAGTGGTCTCGGACTTTGGGGACACAATGTATATATTAATGGTGAAGGGCCCTTGTAATGATGTGATACCCACAAATCTAGGTTGTGACAATGTAAGACTATCCGCTAAGAAAAATAATAACACATTTGCATTTTTTTATATATACGAGGGGGGACCCAAAAGTAACGGGAATTGTGTTTTGATGGGGAGAGAGAGGGGGGAACACATTTTTCGACAAGGTGACCGTTACTGTTATGCCTCCTGGGTTAGTGTGCGCAGTTGTGTCGCTATGAGTGCATCGGTTCGCCCGTAAGAATTTAAGGATTGTGGAGAGCAACGCGCGGCTGTAAAATTTTGTTTCCCGTTGGGGAAATCGGCCGCGGAAACTATTATAATGCTTAAGACTGCTTATGGAGATGCTGCTCTAAGTAAAACCAGAGTCTACGAGTGGTTTTTACTTTTTAAAAATGGAGAAATGTCAATTTAAGACCAACCCCGTTCAGGACGCCCCTCAACGTCAAGAACTGATGAAAACGTTGATAAAATCAATGCTCTCGTTCGTGAAGATCGTCGTCGAACCATTGATTAACTCTGTGAGATGTCTGGAATATCATGGAGTTCAATTCAAAGGATTTATCTGAAGATTTACACATGAGAATGATTGCAGCCAAATTTGTCCCTCGCCTTCTCACAGTCGATCAAAGGGAGTTTCGATTTCAGGCATGTTTTGAGCTTCAAAATTAGCTCAATGAGGACCCTGAATTTTTTTCCAAGGTGATTACTGGTAATGAATCGTGGTGCTATGATTCCTGTTCCCCAGACTCAAAAGGGACATGAAAGGAAAGCGTTTTGCAACTGTGGAGTAGGCAAAAGAAAAATCGCTGGAAGGCCTAAAGAACATCCCGAAAAGTGTTTTGTACAATGGAAGGATCGTTTGGAGAAACGCGTTGGGGTCAATGGAGAATACTTTGAAGGCGATCAAAATTTGATGTAAAAATATTAAGAAATAAAGAAGTTATGACTAAATTCCCGTTACATTTGGGTCCCCCCGTATGATGCATAATGAGGTCTGTGTCATTTTATACCTTCATTTCAGATACACAACGGCAGAATATCATTCTTAAATAACTTCCCGCAATCCCGAGCATTATCTATTTCACTAAATCATGTTATTTGGATTGCAAAAATTTTTATTTTCTATTCTTTTGTTTCAGGCCCAAAAATGACAACCTTTCGGTTGTCAACCATATTTCTAGTCATCCTTTGTTTTCATGTAAGTAGACCTTGTTTTCAGTTTACACTAAATTGGTCAGGGACGGATACAGAGCAGAATTAGCGAAACTCTTCCGATGTTACCACAAGAGCCAACCTCTTAAATCTTTGGGGGACTCTCCCCCAGCGGACCTTCCCGTGGATCCGCTACGTAAATTGGCAGACGGCATGTACTCACTATAACACATGTGTATAACTTCAATAGTTACAGCATGCAACATGTGTTTAAATTGGATAAGCCAATCTGTAGTATGACATTTTACCAGTCTATTTGCCGGTTATTCTTTATGATCACCATTATAAAATACACTTTACACAAGTACCTATGACTGAATTTCATAAAAGCACGCCCTTACATTTGAAAGGTTCACAACGACCCTGACTGTACTTTAAAGAATTACTTTATAATTACCTAATAAATAATATTGCGACCTCTTTGTACTTTTTATGTTCCACTCAACACTAAGTTGCATTGATCATCTCAATATTTTAGATTTAGAACTTGAGCCAAATAGAATTTTGTAAAACAAATTAAAGCAAGAATTATTGATAGAGAGCCATTAATGGTCCTTGATCTTTGGCACATCCACTAATAAAATTAAAAAATAAATAATAATTACAATGACATCCCTCTTCAGAGATGGATATTAAAAGATTGATGTATGTCTTAATGGGGAATATATTAATAGGATATACAGGATGACGCATAATGTGAGAACAAAACGTCTACCAAATGCTCGGAATACCTTCTGATCATTTCTGACCAAGTCTTTTACGGTTGATCTAACATTTTTAGGAATTTAATCCATATGAATATTATGAAAATACAATAATTTCTACAAAGGTGAAATGGTGAAGAAGCTATATTTATTGTTAGTCAGTGCACAATCCAGTATCAATATTTTCGGGAAAACGAAAATAAAAAAATAAAAAAACTTTCTTTTATAAGGGGAATATTGTGCTTCCTTTGTGTTAGAATATATTTTGGTGTTTATATATTTGGAGTCATTGACAGCCATTCCCTTTGGGTAGAATCATCATCAACGTAGCTCCACAATGTAGCCATATTAAAAAAACACACCAAACACATAATATTAATTGTTCTTTCTTTTAATTTGTGATTTCTTTATTATTTGTGAATTTGTGATTTCTTTTAAAAAAACACCAAAACTTAATATTATTTGTGATTTCTTTTAAAAAACACCAAAACTTAAAATTATTTGTGATTTCTTTTAAAAAAACTCTGCCTGTGTTTTAACAAAACTTAATATTATTTGTGATTTCTTTTAAAAAAACAAACAAAACTTAATGTTATTTGCCATTATTTTTAACAAAAACGTCGACCTCATTAGCAAACATCGTAAATTTTACACAAGGAAGAAAAATACCTACATCAAAATTTTGTCATTTACTCTTTACCGTTCTACTTTTGAAATATTATAAATTCTTTCAGTTTTGCAAAAATACAATGCCAAATCACACATGAGACGTACATCACAATATTTATTGGGTAATCAATTAATAAAATATACCTACTATGTTGAACCTAATATACCTACATAGTTTGAGCATGACTGCATCATGGATGCAAATACTCTGTCCACAGCACATTAGCAGGGCATGAAGCAAACCAACATCAGGAGCATTTGGCACAGCTCACGAATAAAATTTCCATACTCTCAACTCTCAGGGTAGCAGCTAATGTAGCCATCGACGGGAGGAAGCTTCATCAGGTGACAGTCTTAAGTCCGTGTAAATACAGAAAGTTTGGTGTTAGGAAGGAAATGTAGCCTTTAAAAAACTCTGCTTCAATATTGTTTCATACATGGTCTGATCTACTTTTGCATTTTGTTTTCTGAACGATGCGATGGTGTAGCTTGCGGTTGGTAGCTATGTAACAACTTTACATAGGTACCTACATTTCAATACAACTAATCAATTTATAATTTATTGAACTGTGTAAAACGTTCTAAGAGGTTAATAGAAATAAACAGAGATGAGTTGATCTTTGTCACCTTTCATACGTGTATTCAGTTCAATTCAGTTGATTCACCGAAGGCGCTAAGACTTTTTTTTTATCCTTGTTGATCGAAAGTGAGATATAGTTTTAACACCATAATTTTTATTTATAGAAATAAACAGAGATGAGTTGCTCTTTTTCACCTTTATACAAACGTGTATTCAGTTCGATTCAGTTGATTCACCGAAGGCGCTAAGACTTTTATTTTATCCTTGTTGATCAAAAGTGAGATATAGTTTTAACACCATAATTTTTATTTATAGAAATAAACAGAGATGAGTTGCTCTTTTTCACCTTTATACAAACGTGTATTCAGTTCGATTCAGTTGATTCACCGAAGGCGCTAAGACTTTTATTTTATCCTTGTTGATCGAAAGTGAGATATAGTTTTAACACCATAATTTTTATTTATAGAAATAAACAGAGATGAGTTGCTCTTTTTATTGTTGATCGAAAGTGAGATATAGTTTTAACACCATAATTTTTATTTAAACTTCAGTTTGTTCCATGATATCTCTCGAACGCCTTGATGAAATTTGGAATGGCCATTTTTGTTCACAGAATTAGCAGACTATTATGGGAATATTAATAAACGCTATTACCAAAGACTAGCGTTTATTGCGCCTGCTAGATTTCGCCTTAATCCCCCTTCAATTCTTCAGAAATATACAATGATCTGTACAATTAGCCGCACACCTAGTAATTTCCAATTTTATTTTAGAAAGTCACCATAAATTGAAGGAGGCCGTCTGTGCAAAAAGCACTAGGTATATGAATATTATTTTTTTTGAGAAATTCGATTTTTTAAAAAATTTTGCTTAAAGTCTCCTTAATGTCTATTGGGCATTCGAGACGGGGGTTTTACCCTCCATTCGCAGAAAGCATGCAAACCGGCCACTCACATTGACCTCACCCAGCCTGGGTTGGTCCGGAAAAATAGCCAGCATCACGAGGTCGCAAACCCACGTGGACACCCACATGCTACAACCTCGTTGGACGTTGCTAAACTTTGGTGATTGAACGGGAACTGGTGTATTCAACGTGCCACAGATGCTCGCTAAAATTACTGCCAATCGTGTTAGATTATTCCTACGCAGTTTCACACAAAAATAATAGGATTACAATCAGTGATATTGGCCCATTTCCTAGTGCTATCTGCACCATTAAAAGAAATTAGCTATATTTGTACGCTCATGTGCCCGGGGAATCCTTATTGCGACGAATCAATCTAAACAGAAGTAATTTAATAAAGAGTTGTATAATATAATGAAGTACGTAATATAATGAGTTTTTGTATTATTTCAATACAAATGCCTATAAAATCTTCTTACTTTCCGTGGTGGTGAAAGGGTTGGTAGCCCCCTTCTATGTCCTCCAATAGTCGTAAATATCTTAAATTCATGCGGATGGAATTCCATGGGTTGGCTGAACTTGAACCCACGTCCTCCTGTTTATCAGTGAGAGCGTCTTACCAATTCAACAGCAACCCATAACAAAAAAAAAAAAAAAAAANAAAAAAAAAAAAAAAAAAAAAAAAAAAAAAAAAAAAATCCACACAAAATAAATCACGATGCCTCTGAAGTTCAAATAAATCTTAAAATAACTATACATCATGCGTATGCCCATTGCCCAACATCTGATACACGTACTCGCCAAGCGACCTGCTAACTTAATAACTAATATTATTCACAATCATGTCTTGAGGTTACTCCACACGATAGGATGCGATGTATTTGAGATGCATTGCATGTTTGTTTGTCTGTCTGTTCAAGATACTATCTTCTTTTTCTGGTAGGTATCTTTGCGCACGACTTACAATCTTGCAGTGAAGAAAATAATGGTCCAATAGTACCTACGAGTATATGAATGTCTACGTATGTTTTTGATTTATAGTAAAATAGGTATATACTGGTAGTCTACGACTGCTCGGCTTTGTGGCTTCTAGGTATGATTTTTCTGTATGAATCTTTCTCTTCAATGTATTTATAATGTCGTGGAAGAACCCCCGGCTTACAGACACAAGTTAGCAGATGTTGAGGGGCGTTTTATTTAACAACAAAACGACCGTATATTAAACATTATGTTCACTTTTTGATCTTTTATTTTAACTATTTGGACGAATTACGTTGCGAATTTGAGGCTATTTACTTCTCATTATCTTTGTCAAATATAGTTTGGGCTGATTATGGGCCATGTTCTAAAACTCCACTTGAGTGAGAGTTGGAGTGGTCACTACCACTTGAGTATCTTTTTTTTTTTTTTTTTATTTTNTTGGTCATTCAAGACGGGGGTTTTACCCTCCATTCGCTGGAAACTTGCAAATCAGCTATCCACATTGACCTCACCCAGCCTGGGTTGGGCCGGAAAAAAGACCAACGATACGTGGTGTTCAAACATTAATCAAGAAAATAGAAAAGCAACAGCTCAGATGGTTTGGCCACGTCAACAGAATGCCAGAACGAATTCCTAAACAAATTCTAGAATGCAAACATGAAGGAAATAGAGGTAGAGGAAGACCGAGACAAACATACGAAGATACTATTGAGGAAATATCAAGAGCAAGAGGCAAAAACTACTCGGAGGTCAGGATGCTCTCTACGGAGAGGGACGTTTTACGGCGTTGGTTGGATGAGGTACCCGACGCTTGTTAGGGCATAAGGGACATGATAAAGAAGAAGAAGAAGATGTTCTACTGCTCTAAGATCAGTACCAACTCTGGAATGGCGTACCATCGATGCCACAGATGGTATGGACATGAATAATAATGTATTCGCTGGTCATGACAGACATGCTCTGTCGATACGAACCCTAATGAAGAAACTAAAGTTGCATAACTAAAAGTTTTAGTAAGTCACCTACAGTTTACCATTTGAATCGTGAGGCGTAGAATAAAACAGGACCACTCTTCGTTGAGTCATTAATATGATCATAAAAGAAAGAGATACCAGAAATTGGCATCATTGCTGGCAAGAAAAAATAATGAACTTGTCCTTATCATTCAGAATTATGTGCAGCTAAGTATTGGGAACACACAACACAAGTGTTTAGCTATTATTGGGAACACACAACACAGGTTTTTAACTGTTATTGGGAACACACAACACAAGTGTTTGCCTGTTATTGGGAACACACAACACATGTGTTTAACTGTTATTGGGAACACACAACACGTGTGTTTAACTGTTATTGGGAACACACAACACAAGTGTTTAACTTTTATTGGGAACACACAACACAAGTGTTTAACTGTTATTGGGAACACACAACACAAGTGTTTAACTGTTATTGGGAACACACAACACAAGTGTTTAACTGTTATTGGGAACACACAGCACATGTGTTTAACTATTATTGGGAATACACAACACAGGTGTTTAATTGTTATTGGGAACACACAACACAAGTGTTTAACTGTTATTGGGAACACACAACACAAGTGTTTAACTGTTATTGGGAACACACAACACAAGTGTTTAAATGTTATTGGGAACACACAACACAAGTGTTTAACTGTTATTGGGAACACACAACACAAGTGTTTAACTGTTATTGGGAACACACAATACAAGTGTTTAANAACGCATTGCTTCAAATTGTTGGAGACGGTTTTTAAATATAAATATTTGTGAACGTTATTGAAATTCAGTTTTGACCCCGGTATAGGTATATCCCGAAATGAATTTGTATGTTTGTATGTATGTTTTATAAGCGATACATGTCACAATTTTCATCCGATTTTAACGAAATTTGGTATACATGTTTAGGACATGAAGGAAATTTGCTGTATAGTTTTTGGGGGCCTGGGCCTCTCCTGAAGTCAAAGGGGGCCCAATATTGTTTATTTTGATTTTTTTTTTTTAAATGTGATTAAGATATTTTGTTCTATAATTGACAACACTAACGTGAACACCTGATCATCTTGATCCACTAGTTAATATTGGGGAATGTCTTTTAAAATGTAACATCATTGGGGTATTTAAATAGCTCTTTAGAGGTGTTAAAATACGAGCAGTCTTTTTCAGTGCCTAAGCACTTGTTTTTTCGGTAAGAAGCTTTATCCAACCTGTTGCTTGATTTAATTTAGTTACGGAGATTGTGTTTTTTAGGTCATTCTCCGTTCACTAGAACACAGAGATTATATTGCCTCGCCGACAAGAATACTGTTCCATGTAGGCTGAACTTAGAGCATCAGTATTCCTGTGAGCGGGGAATGGCTAAAATCACATTTTTCCAAATTAAATGATCCAGAGAACTCTTATCAAACTCCTTCGCTTTTTCGTAATAGTTTTTTGTACCCTGATTTTTTTACGTTGATCAGCTGTTCCATAATAGTTTATCTGGTTTGTGAGAATCTTCGAGGAGATTTCTGTTAGGTGATATATTCGGCTTCAAATGTTAAAAATGAGCTATGGTCTTAAAACGAACTTTACATTTTCGTTAATTTCGACCATGGAAAAACGCTCTCCCAGGCCGCGTTTAAACTTATTTGTGTATTAGATACATACATATGTGAAAAAGAACTTCATTTCAAACTTCTGGAAAAATTCCAAAAGTTACAACATTGATCTTCATATAAATGCGGTAGTCCCATACACTGATCAAATTGATAGCATAATGTCATCGAACATTGATGAAGACCGATTACATAAGTTTGAACTTAAAGAAGGCATCTATTTAAACCTCTCACTATAAGGTTAGGCCCAAGTGAAACAGTAAACAAATCCTCAATTATAATAACCAAATGTACTTAAGATGATTTCAAAGTAAACAATTACTCAGGTGAAGAAATGTACAGGATCGGGGATCTGCTGCTCGTTGTTGTTGTTGTTCAGTGTTTGATTATATAACATGCGAAGATATATGGTACATACTCTTTAAACAAAAATTTTAATCAGTAGTGGGTCACTTGGAAGCTAAAAGGTTAGCTGTAGCTCCTAAAGAAAATGATACAATTAGAATACAAAAACTTTTCCTTTAAATTTTGGAAACCGTTAATCAGCTAGTTTGACATATCCATAATGAGAGAATGAGACATTTAAGCCAGCGCCTATACACGTTAAACACATCAGTTCCCGTTGGATCACTAAAGTTAAACAACATGCAGCTGGGTGTTACCATGTGGGTGTCCACGTGCGTTCGCGCCTCGTGATGCTGGCTATTTTTCCGGCCCAACCCAGGCTGGGCGTAGGTTAAAACCCCCTTCTCGAATGACCAATAGATGTTAAAGAGACGTTAAGCCAAAAGTAAGTCCAATTGATAACACAACTTAATATTTTCTCGCCAACCTCATTCAGAGGAATTTCCGTATGTGATTAATGTGATTTGATGCGTCACACGAGTTTTATGTTTGCAGGAAAAATGCGAATTCAGCAAAATACTCATTCTTTCATAAAGTTTGTATTTTTTCACAAAGAATCAAACAGTGTGAATATACATTTAAACGTAAATTTTCACGACGGTTTCAAAAATGAAATGAAAAAATCTTGGTTCCATTTGGAAAAATGTAGTTAGAGTCAATACTTAGAAAACAAATTTGCAAACACTGAAATGACAAAAGTCCATCATGAAAGCTTTGCATACTAAAATTCAATTATATTCTTAAGATATTTGAGGGATTCGCAAATTTGAAAACATTACTTGGAATGATTCAATTTTTCGCAATTAATGTTTTTAGTTTACATTATGTGCTGCTTCATTCACCCACCGCCACTGATTTTATTCCATCAATTATTTTCTTACGCAGAGAAGAAGCATTATCAAAAATAGAGAGATGTTAATTTTATTATATGTTGTATGGATGTACAAATTGGTGTTTTTGGCAGACAAATTATGATTACCTTCAGTACGAATATAATTATGTCTGTTTGTAATGTGAACTAGGTACATACGAGCGCAGATCATTAACATCACCTACCAATGAAGACACTCTTCCCATTTTTTTCACAGTCATATTTTGACCTAATATTTTTTAGGACTACA
The DNA here is from genome assembly GCA_012654025.1 of Pachypsylla venusta. Classification (NCBI taxonomy): domain Eukaryota; kingdom Metazoa; phylum Arthropoda; class Insecta; order Hemiptera; family Aphalaridae; genus Pachypsylla; species Pachypsylla venusta. Next base: position 24,123,861 of record CM022879.1, on the reverse strand, counting down.
CATTCGTGCACGGGTGCAGGCCACTTCCATAACTTCCCGGAGTAATTATTTCCAACTCTTCAAAAAAAAACAAAAAAAAAACATTTCAATAAGAATCTTTTCATTTGAGCCGAATCTTTTTACCTCGGGCAAAAAATAGAGGCTCCTGGATTAAAAAAAAAAAAAAAAAAAATATCCGGGAGCCAAGTTCAATGAGTTGGTGTGGCGACAATTTGAAGTCGTGTTCACGGATAACCCCACGACGCCAACGATTAGAATCACCAATCGATAATTCCTTTTCCATTGTATGAAAATACACTGAACATATTGACACTAAATAGCTGGCTAACTGAAACCCAAAACTATTTAATGAATCACTTCGTTTAAATCATGTAGCAATCAAGCTGCATGACAAAGCTAATAAAATAGGTTGCTCTTCATCAAAACCCTACTTGTATATTTTATAATATTTATTAGTAATTAGTTATACATAACTATTAACTTTTTATAGGGGCGGATCTAGGGTAAAATTTTAGGGGGGGGGAACTAAGTAAATAAAATGCATTTATTAGTAATAATGTGTCATTAAAGGATAATAAGCTGTAATGCAGCGACTTTGTTTCACCTATTGCAAGAACTTTGGGGGGGGGACCCTCCCCCCAGTATCTAGAAGACCCCTCAATAGCAAAAGCAAACAAATTTTTCTCCTATTGATATTTGATTTGAGCTATTGTTACAAAGTTACGGAGTGTTTTGTGTTATTTTTGAATCGGTCATATCTCCCTTATTACTATTCTGATTACGAAAAACAAAAATGATTTGGAGGACGTAGAATAAGGACTACAAAAAAATTCTCCTATTTGGGATCATCAAAAATCATTAGGCGGCCATTTGAAATATTCCGTCGATTTTCTCAAAATTCAACCAATGATTTTTTTTCTCATTTAATAGAACACATAAACAATGAAATAACTTCTGTTTCCAGTAGGTCCGTCCTGTATTCATCATGTGCTCATAATTATTATTATGTTTATGTAAGAGATTTTGTAACAAGAACATGGAAAGATCAAGGAGTGATCCCACGTTAACATTCCGCGTTACTTATTTTATTAAATATTTTAAGATCTGTTAATAAAAATTAAAAAATTCTATAATGAATAGTCTGTGGTCACATTTCAAGGTCGTCTCGGTCACCTTTGTGACCTTTCTTTTATTAATAATGGATGAGCTACGATCCATTCCATAATTAATCGAAAGATTTCTGTGATAGTAAATTATATTTATTTAATGTAAAACTTGTCGGACCGATTTACATTTCTATATATAATTACAGACAAGCAATATAAGATAGGGGGTTTCAATAAGAACGGGTGGATGTTGGCAGCCTGTGATGACCATGTCGTAATGGCGGCGTCTGTCTAATCTGCTGTTTATTATTCTATTACTCACCAGAATGACAAGAACGGGTGGATGTTGGCAGCCTGTGGTGGCCATGTTGTAACGGTGACGTCTGTCTAATCTGTTGTTTATTATTCCATTACACACCAGCATGACAAGAATGGGTGGATGTTGGCAGCCTCTGGTGGCCATGTTGTAACGGTGACGTCTGTCTAATAGTGGCCATGTTGTAACGGTGACGTTTGTCTAATCTGTTGTTTATTATTCTATTACACACCAGCATGACAAGAATGGGTGGATGTTGGCCTTCCCTGTCGGAATTCCAAGTGCCGCGTCCACTAGTTAGGACTACTGCACATAAAAAAAAAAAAAAAAAAAAAAAAAAAAAAAAAAAAAAAAAAAAAAAAAAAANAAAAAAAAAAAAAAAAAATGCTTACACACAAACTCCAATCAGCAATAATGGATAAAATGTATAAAACCTCTGACAATCATGCACCACATTACTGCAACATTAACAATATCCAGACAGACACCGCCCTAAGAGGGAAATCAAAACAATCAACTGGAAATAAGAAAAACTTTAATGAGAGATATGCCCTACGCAAAGGAATGTTGGGCACAATGGAATACGATGAACTCCTGAAATCATATGAACGTTGGACAAATGAATAACATAACACATCATTATTGAGATGTACTTGTCATATATTATGAGCGATACTGTATGCTGCATATACAGTGTGAGATGTACATTGCACTACTAGGTAACCAGAGGACTACAACCAGTCCGAGAGCAATAGGTCAAGCACAAGAAATAAACTCTTGGAATAAAAATGTTATGACAAGAACAGGTTTCCAAGATCATTATTAAGTATTCAATAATGCTAATTCTCACAGCTTCATCTTCAACTTTAATGTTTTCAACTCTAATCATTTAGTGTCCACAACAGAGTTATACAGGGTAACTCAGAACTTCTCACAGCTTCATCTTCAACTTTANCTTTGGGAGAAAGCACAAAATGTCTGTCATATTTAAATACAATCAAAAGCGACTGTACATGTTTTATTTATTGACATCAAGGTCGTTCTCACCGATTCCCTAGATTACAAAAGTCTAAAGCAGTCCACCCGGTTATGTTATTATATTTTGTCATCATGCTCTGGGCTATATTTTGTTTAATCCAAACAATTTCCCTGTCGATCCATGATAGGTACAAGAAATAATAAACGTTATTGACCAAACAATATGTTATAAAATATCTACTTATTTGTAATATGTTATAAAATATCTTCTTATTTGTAAACAATTAAAATATTCTGCAAACAGTTCAGAATTCCCATCCAGACGAATGCAATCCAGATCATTTAACAAACTCTTGTAAACATTTCCCACCAAACAAACATCAAAAATGTTAATTTTCATTAATTGACAAAACTTTATTCAACCGAATCCCACGAATTTTATATTTTGTAAATTTTTGTTGCAATTGCTTGAGGTTATTGTTACAGAACTATCATGTTTTCTCTGGGACTAAATTTTATTATATAGAATACAATTTACATTACTTATCAGGGTATCAATTACTAAGTAATGACATTTTTAAACTTTCATTTTCTAAGATCTTTGAAATTAGTTTCTAAAAACTTTGAAATAAGCTTCCAACAACTTTGAAATAAGTTTCTAAGAACTTTGAAATAAGTTTCTATGAACTTTGAAATAAGTTTCTATGAACTTTAATTTGAAATAGGTTTCTAAGAACTATGATATTAGCTTTTAATAACATTGAACTAATTTTCTAAGAACTTTGAAATAATTTTATGAGAACTTTAAAATAATTTTTTATGAACTTTGAAATAAGTTTCTATGAACTTTGAAATAATTTTTTATGAACTTTGAAATAAGTTTCTATGAATTTTGAAATAATTTTCTAAGAACTTTGAAATAAGTTTCTATGATCTTTGAAATGAGCGACATTTTGGATCACTTGATTTACTAGCCTGTAACACAGATTTTAATTTATGATTCGACTGTCCAAAAACTGTGACGGGTGTCACATCGCCCGTGAAACATGGTGCGTCCAGATTCACAAGTTTTACCTGATGGAGATATCATCTCGTCGACGAGATTTGCCGCCGTGATTGATCTCATTAGAAATATTTTCTGTGAGGTTACCTATATTTCCGATTCTATTTTGAGCCGATGAATCACTTCTTAACACATTTAACTGGGAAACACCCTGTATATAAAGATCGTGTGATTTCATGCCGTCCACAGGAGAAACCATACCACGTAATAAATCTTTCATTTAATGTCTCATGTAGCTATGTTAGTTCCAATGGCCTTGCCTCGGGCGAGTTCGGATCATCCTGATTATTCTATTTTATGTAATAAAAAAATATAATTTTGTAATGATTACGAAATCCAAAACTTTTTCTGATTTGTTAAGCCTGGTTTTAGGAGAGATTTTTCTCTTCTAGAAATATGAATCATTATTTTGAGAAAGATGTTAGTTTTATTTTTTGTTAATTATTGAGTAGTTGGAAGGATGTGATTATATGCACAGATTCAGAACACACCAATATTCAATTTACCGTTTCTTTAATCAATCATTAGTGGCATCATGGCTAGATGTGGGAGAATGTACTTCTGAAGAAGTTGTTGTTTGCTGCTAAAGTTTTTCATGTCTCTAATCTTAGAGGCTAATAATTGGCATGGACGCCCCAGAATCATGTTGCTTACAGAAAGAAAAATTGCTTTCTGTATTATTTTACACCAAAGATTCGGTTGGGCTCGCCCTGTGGGAATTTCATTCTCAAGTAACATTTCATGGACCTAAGAGGTCATAATTGAAATTGTCAAGTATGACCTATTTTCACAAATGGACGTTAGTAAGTCATAACTGGGTTGAAGGAAAGTAGTAAGGCTTTCGAAAACCGTTTCTTATACTTAATGAACACGGAAATAGACTAACGACATCGTAGGACAGAAAGAAATCGTAAACTTGGTAACAATGTTCCATACCTGACAGTTGTTCATGAATAAATAGGTATAACATTGCCAGGGGCGGATTTAAACTTTCGCCGCCCCGAGGCAATTTAGAACTTGCCGCCCCTATTTTGACAAGAAATACGATTTTGATAATTTCATTCGTTAGTGCTTACTCAGTAATTTTGTCGATTATTTTGAGACAAGAGAAATACAAACATTAATGAAAATACAATGCTCGAAATCTCATTTATGTTATTTCAATTATTACAGCCTAGGTCAAAAACCTCTCCTTTCAACATTTATAATTATTTACAAGTATAAATATTTAAACATGGTTTAGTCGAATTACAAATGCTTGAATGAATAAAATATGCAAATATATAAAATACTAAATTCAAGATACAAAATTCTTCCTCATAAATAATTCTATTTTATATTGTCGGGCTATTAATTGTTGTGAGTTGAGAGTGACTTCCTCGAAGAACCTGTATGAGCTATGGTGGATAGACAACTGATTAGACTAAGCATGGTATAAGACGAATATAAGTGGCTGAGTATATTTTCATTTTACGCATGTGCAGAATATTATTTGAGTTAAATTCTTGAGTAAAAGTCTGCCTAAAAGGTCTCGGTTCAATAAGACAAAGGCAATTAGTTAAAGTCCCAAATGATAGTTAATTTATTTTTCAAACAAAATTAACATTTGTATGAATGCTTACACTGTTACATCAACCCATGTTTGAGACTTAACATCTTTATTTTACTCCTATCTTCTTTGAAGCACCGAATGGGGACAAAAATAATTTTGGAAACCGTATGAAAATGATGGAAAAGTTTGCCACATTCATTTTTCAAGGATGGGATCTCAGGGAGAAATTTAACATCTCTATTTTACTCCTAACTTCTTTGAAGCACCGAATGGGGACAAAAATAATTTTGGAAATCGTATGAAAATGATGGAAAAGCTTGCCATATTCATTTTTCAAGAATGAGATCTCAGGGAGAAATTTAACATCTCTATTTTACTCCTAACTTCTTTGAAGCATCGAAATGGCGAGTCGGTGGTGGCCACGTCATGTGCTTTTCGTTGTCTGTTCTAGGTCACGTTATTCTAGGTCGCATGAATAAAAAAAAAACAATATGGTTTCCGCAAGATGTGTTTACAGAAAGACAGAGCACCTGCCAACACTGCCTCGATTTCATTGGATTATTGAAAATCGATTTTCTCTAAATGTGTGATTTCACGACATGCTGACTTTTTTGGGGATTGAATCGTGAACCAATCAGGCGCCCATGGTGTCAAATAGACAGGAAATATCGGACGCTATGGTGCAAAGAGCGATAGGAAAATTTAAGTACGGAAATTTTTTCACACTTAAAATTTTTTCAACTTTTCCCTTTGGCGAATACATTTTCCGTTGCTTCTCTACATATTCTGCTTATTTTCAACCCAAATTTGAGAATCGAAGAACATTTTAAAATTCATTCTGACCAGTGGTCAGGAGGTAGGTACACGAGGTAGGTACAGGGTGGATGTAGGTACGCGAGGTAGGTACAGGGATTTACACGACTGGTATTCAAGAATCATTTACCCACCACAACTATGTCCCACGAAATAAATCGTTCCCATGAATTTACAAACAGAAATGATGATTCATCTATGATCCGAATACACAATGAAAACCAAACTGACAACAGCCGTATAATAGAGATCTACGCTACGCTATAGTAATAACATGATCCAAAGACCACACGAATTATAATCAACTGATCTGATCTGATTAGCAATCTGGTCTCGTCACTCGCATCAACTGGATAGTAACATTCACCTTGCTCGGACACGCGTGCCAGACTGTCTGACATCAACTTTCATGTGAAATGTCTTTCAATTGGTTTATGTTCTATTCTCAACTTTGAACTCGTTGTTCAGGACAATCTTTCGTGAAGTTTAGGAATCTGCCGACATGCTTTCGAGATCATATTATGGTATGAATAATCACATCTATTGAGATCCACACCAAAGTACGAGTATAAGGAACCACACCAAAGTACAAGGAACCACACCAAAGTATGAGGAAGCACACCAAAATATAAGGAACCACACCAAAGTATGAGGAACCACACCAAAGTATGAGGAACCACACCAAAGTATAAGGAACCACACCAAAGTATAAGGAACCACACCAAAGTATGAAGAACCACACCAAAGTATAAGGAACCAGACCAAAGTATGAGGAACCACACCAAAGTATAAGAAACCACACCAAAGTATAAGGAACCACACCAAAGTATAAGGAACCACACCAAAGTATAAGGAACCACACCAAAATATAAGGAACCACACCAAAGTATGAGACTTTTGACGGGATAGGAAATTTGTAAACTGAGGATAAATTTGGAAAACAAATTTATCCTCAGTTATTTCGCATGGCTAGAAATACAGCTGAGGATTGAATGGCCCTTCTCTCCAGTTTTATGTATCTGACTTCTGCTCCTAATAATTTGTGTGTTATATTGTAGGAAAATGCATAAATATCGTCTACACCACATAAAAATTATTAGCTGAATCGTGGCCGACCGTAATCAACTCCCCCCTCACCGATCGCGCTGTAGTCGCCCCTGTATCGAAAGGAAATAGTAAATCAAGAACAAATTCATTTTTTGTGCAACAAATAGCGCCTTTGAATCTCACACAAATTGGCAACATAATAAAATGGACAAATAAAGATCAACAGAGTGATAGCGGGCATCTTGAGTGAGATGACAGATACTTTTGTTAGAAAGAGGACGTGATTGTTCATTAGATTTCTATCAGAAGAAGATATCAAAATAGGGTATCGTATCATCAAAGCACCAACACTAACATCAGAACAAAAATGCAATAATTTTCTTTGTTTAAAAACAAGGAGGTTGGACCAGTGCCGATTGTAAAATATTTGTTGAATCCTATATAACGTTTGGCAGTAGATCTTTAATTATAAAATATTAGAGATTAGAGCATAACTAGGAGTTCTTTGAACTATAGACTCACTCATTTAAAATGGCCACCATGTTTTGTCCAGAAATGTTTGAATGCAGAAACTCATCAGCCAATTATATGGACCTAATCAAAAACAACTATTCAGTTGTAGTTGTTCTCACAAGGCTGCACGTACTCTGAAAAAGCCAGACAACACCTATTCACGGGCTCTGATACTCATCCGAGTACTGAACGCGCCCGAATTTTCTTAGCTTAAGCGATCAGTTTTGATCGCTTAAGCTAAGAAAAATCGGCTTCTCAACTGAATATACCTCCCTCTGATACGTTTCTGAGGTAAAGTCATATACAAAAGGACATACAAACATACCAATATCGCACATATTAATTCATTTTATATAATTAAGATTCTGATTTACAAATTTTAGTCTGCCAAACGAAACTAAATTGTCAAAACTGGTTAATTTGTCAAATATTTTGTTTTGAAATCGATGGCGAAGGGTCAAGCCAAGTCAAATGATGTTCCTAATATGAGGATAACATTTAAATATCCTAATACCATCTATATTATCTATAAGATATTATTGGATACAATGAACTAATCCAAAGTGCTGAGCAATCAAATTTCAGTGACAAGATTCTAACACACATTTTAGGGGGTCATTGGGTTATAGCTATTTATTTATCTATCATTTAATTAAAGCCGGGATTTCACACACAATTTGGTGTCATAATATTATGTTTTTAATGTTTCATAAAAAGGAATTAATAAATTTCATACTGGCAGATAGATTCATTAACAAAGGTAGCATTTTCTTTTTCCCTGTTCATAAATAACGAATAACGGGATGGTCAGATTCAAGCATGAGTTCCTTTCAATTCATATTTATGTATGTAAAACTCCGCTCCGTTGCGACCTTTCTAAATCGAAGGGCTTTGCAAATACACAGGAAGGAGTATCCATAGAGGAGGAACGCCTCGCCAAAAAACCTGGTTGTCGCTGATCCCGTGGCCACAATATTGAAAGGGCCTCTGTAAAGCGTTACGGATAACAATCGGACAACTGATTCCGATAAGAATTTCTGAATGCGAATATTCCAAATTTTATATTTAGGGTACCTAATAATTTTTTCCTACTAAATGTAGAAAATTTCGTATTTATACAGATGCTGAAAATGCTCATATTTTGAACATTCGGCATCAAAGTACAAATTTGGTCCAACGTCTCTATGTCTAATCAATTGCTTTTGTTTGGCATAACTCTTATACCATTCATGCTCCCAAGTGATCCCATATCAATTACATTGATTTCATTCCAGTTTTTTTGTCTGCACAAAAGTATTTTCCAAAATGGACCATCTGGGATTATGCAAGGCCTATTTGCATAATCTTAAGTCAAAATATCTAAGTGTTAAATTAATTGTCGGGTTTACCACGTTTTCTCAGTAAAACTCACGAGGATGAATCCACCCGGTATCCAAATATGAAATCAAAAGATTCGATAATTTTGTATAACTTCTAAATTCCGAAAAGGTTTTCTTCTGAGAATTAACTGATCACATAAGGGCCGGGGGCTCGTATTTTGTCCACTCATTCATTGATTAAATCATCATTAAATCAAAGCAGATATAATCTTCTGAATGTATCTTGATCACACGAGCAAGGCCTGCCACTTTACTCGAGAAGTAAATTGTTCACAAAATTCAAATGAAGGTTTTATCTATCTACCAGTTAATGTCATCTTTGAAAATTCAATGCTAAAATTGAAAGTTCCTTGACCCAAAGGTGACGATCTGGTCAACCTAGATACTCTATAAGGTGCTGAGGAGGACGATCCGATCAATCTGTTCTTCATATCTTGTCCGCTGAGGACAATAAAATATTTTCTAATCTCATTACTGGTTTGCAGGAAAATGTTGATACCTAATTCATTGTCCAAAAGTCAGTATTTCTTCACTGCTGCTGACTCAATATTCTGCGTGAATATTGAGTCAGCATGTCTCAAACAGTAGGTACGCTTTTTTTTTTTTCTCAACGTCTCTTTAACATCTTTTGGTCATTCGAGACGGGGATTTTACCCTCCATTCGCAGGAAACTTTTGCAAACCCGCTACCCACATTGATCTCACCCAGCCTGGGGCCGGAAAAATATCCAGCATCACGAGGACGCGAACCCACGTGGACACCCAAATGGTACAACCTCGCTGGACGTTGCTTAACATCAGTGGTCCAACGGGAACTGGTGTATTCAACGTGCCATAGACGCTGGCTTGGGCACGCTTCTGGAGTTGTTAAAGTATGTTTACAAAGTGATTTTTGAAAATGTAGTTTTTTCGATAATTATGTAGCGACTGAGCTTGGCTTGTTGTTATTAGCTATTGAAGATGAATTTTCCTAATGATGATTCCTATTTTTAAAACAAAATACTTTTGATAAAATAATATACAAACTTTGATCGATCGGTTTTCTAGTTTTATTTTTTAATTGATTTGTAATAACCATAGAACTACTCTCATGGCACATTGTTTAATTACGTTTTCACAACCATTTCCCACGATTTAAAAAAATACTTAAAGTCAACTCGGAGCCCGGAGTCATAAAATTCAATGAAAAGAAATCGGAAAACAGTTGAACGCCGACTTGAATAAATAATACATCTTAATGGACTCTGACCAAACAATATCATTCACGAGATGATATTATACACCGAGGTATTTATTGTCTTTACTTACTACAAACATAGAAGATCTGCCCAAAACACCGGACGAAGAGTATTTTACAGCAGCCAGAATGACCTTGATAACAACACTAAAACCAAATTCATGATAATCAGTAAGACCAATACTGATGGATGTCTCTCAAATAGATGGAATAAGGAAGCATATCAACCTAGACCCTAGATACTAGCATGAATAAAGACCAATATGGGAGATGAACCAGGAAGTTAAATTAATATTGGTAAAGTCAGGTCCGTGTTTGACAATATGAGTTTGGTCATAAATAATCTTAATTTATCCTTGGACATAAAAATGAGACTCATAAATTGCTCTGTTTTATTCTCCGATATTTTCGCTGGTGTGGACTCCTGAATGATAATTGAGTTAAGCGCAATTTGTTTTGAAATAATCAGAATCATTTTTGAAAAGAAGAGGTCTCGAAAAGAACAACAAGGAAACCATGGCCGCAAGCTTCAATGGGAATATTTTTGATTGAAAATTTCAGGATGTTCAGTGACAAAAGATCACCAGAGTTATTCCAAATCACAGGAGAAAAAGTAAAGATGATTCAAATGATCTGAAATATACTCAACGGAAAACGCGATTTTTCTAGTAGACATTAAATTTAACTAGTTACAAGTTAGTGGTATTTGTATGTAATATAGGGTGCTATTCCGAAGAGTTACATAGTTGGATTCGGTANTTATAAAAAAAAAAAAAAAAAAAAAAAAAAATATATTTTTTTTGTCACTAATCAGAAAAATAAAATAAAAAATAATGTAAACGGAAATCTAGTTCTTTTGGAATAAGTATATTGAATATGAAGTCGTGCCCGTAATAACCTACAAATCTCATCACACCGTTAGCGTTCTCCTTTTGCCAAATTCTCCAAATTACGAAAATCTAGATTCGTTACAGTAACTAGATCAATGGGTACGTCATAGACACTATCATTATAATGATGTAATGTAATTTTTGCTCATAATTTCAGCACAGAACGTTAGGGCGTATTGGGGCCCATTGTTTGCAAATTTTTATTGTGTTCTCTATTTAGTTTGGATAATTGTTCTCCATAAATAATTATTAAATCTTTTTAATTTGGAATGAAAATAGTTCAGTGTCGTCATAATTAGCCATAATGTCATTGATAGCATAATTATTATTTTTGTGTCAGTGACTTCATGCAGGAGGTAATTAATTTTGTTTCTTAATGTTTTTTTTTTAATGGCATCATATTTTTGAGGGAGTTTTTGTATTGAAAGTGTCCCAACAGAGCCCTGTTACGAGCACTAAGAATACACATGACCGTCTTATACAAAGTTTTCAATTAAAAGAAGATGTACGAACAATCAATGTTATACCGATCATCTATTGATACATCAGATGCCATCTGACACGGAAAGCTAGAAATTGTTGAAATGGTGCGATAGATGGCACATATTTATATTCTACATTTTTATTCTGAAGTGTGGAGGTGTGAGATATAAGGAAATAGCCTATAAAGCTTGAAATTGTAGAAGTGTTTTAGGAATATATATTGAGATGTGTGAGGTACAAGAAAAGAGTTTATTTCGACACAGGGCCGGATTAACAATAGTAGCACTTGTAGCACGTGCTACGGGCCCCGCGCTTTGACAACTTACACTAGATATTTCGACATTTCTGGGTTGACAATTGAAAAAACATATCATTTTGATGGGGCCCTCAACTCTTCAAAGTATGTAAGAAAATCTAATTCAGGATAGTAAAAGTAGGAACCTACTAATAAAGAAACGCGTGTTGCAACATAAGCAAACTGGTTAGTGAAGGTACACTGGGTACCCTCTTACTATCCCTTTGAAGTTTAATCTAATAGGATATAAATTTTATCTTGAAAAATATTAGTTTTAGCTTGTTATTCTTTTTTTTTTGTGATCAGTTTGCGAATTGTGTCTCGGCGGCGCAGCGTGGCGGTAAATCTACAAAATGAAATGTCAGTGGGTACCGACCCACCTGACGGCTCCATATTATTATTTCGTCTACAGGAACTAGGGATAGGAGAAGGGGGAAGAGTTTAGTTCAGTTCTGCGCAGTGCGTAAGTTGAAATTTTCGGGATTCGGAAAATTTAATTTATGAAAAGTAGACTACATACACGGCGCGGCGCCGGTGGGGGGTGGAGGGGGCCCCGCTCTGTGAAAGTGCTACGGGCCCCGCGGAAGGTTAATCCGGCCCTGTTTCGACATGAAATATAAGACCAGAAATGGTAGAGGTGTTTTAGGAATATATATTGAGATGTGTGAGGTACAAGAAAAGAGGTTATTTGGACGTGGAATATAAGATCAGAAATGGTAGAGGTGTTTTAGGAATATATATTGAGATGTGTGAGGTACAAGAAAAGATGTTATTTGGACGTGGAATATAAGAGCAGAAATGGTAGAGGTGTTTTAGGAATATATATTGAGATGTGTGAGGTACAAGAAAAGAGGTTATTTGGACGTGGAATATAAGAGCAGAAATGGTAGAGGTGTTTTAGGAATATATTATATTGATATGTGTGAGGCAAAAGAAAATAGGTTATTTGGACATGGAATATAAGATCAGGAATGTTATGTATTTATGTATTTAATTTTTGTGCCTTTAATTTCATCTTTTTAACCAAATTCCTGTTCTCCTCTTTTTCCAGGTCTCTATTGGATTGGAGAAACTTGATCAAGGAATCAATCCAGTTGATGAAACAGACATAGATGATTTAGAAGATCATGGAATCGTCGTTCGTAGCAGTAATCCAAATGAAGGCGTACTCATGCCTAGTCGTCGCACGCGACAATTTGGTCGTCGAATAAAAACACGACAAAACAGCAACTATATTGCTGAACATGGTCAAAACCATCATCATCTCGAATTGAAAAAAATTGATGTGGACTGTTTTTCTGATGGACAAGGAATGGCCGTCACGTTAGAGTTCCTTGAACCTTTCAATGGAATTGTCTACAGTAAAGGACAGAGGAAGAATCCCAACTGTGTGTAAGTATCCTTAACGCTCTGATGGACAAGGAATGGCCGTCACGTTAGAGTTCCTTGAACCTTTCAATGGAATTGTCTACAGTAAAGGACAGAGGAAGGATCCCAACTGTGTGTAAGTATCCTTAACGCTCTGATGGACAAAGAATGGCCGTCACGTTAGACTTTTTTGAACCTTACAATGGAATTGTCTACAATAAAGGACAGAGGCAGAATCCCAACTGTGTGTAAGTATCCTTAACGCTCTGATGGACAAGGAATGGCCGTCACGTTGGAGTTCCTTGAACCTTTCATTGGAATTGTCTACAGTAAAGGACAGAGGAAGAATCCCATCTGTGTGTAATTATATCCTTACGCACATATTATTATAATCATACAGTGGCAGGTTGTAGCGGTGCTCTGCCTAAAATCAGCTCTTCTCCCTAATTTCACGGGGTGCCTGGGTTTTTTTTTATTAACAACAGATCACAACATCGATTCAGGAAGTCAAAAAATTTTCTCTCTCCAAGTTTATCCTAAATGTAAAAAAAAGTGAAAATCAAGTATGCTACTGCAATGTAGATTCAGCTAGGAAAAATATGTTATTATGCATGAGGTTGTCGAGAAGGTTTAGTGACCTTTGATTGATTTTTTATGTTATGCGTTCCAAATCATTCTGGTCCTTAGAACCGACCATTGTGAATGTTTTTTTCTATTAGGTGGCATCATCCTATTCGATTCATGCTGTTATGAGACTATAACGGGAACTATGGCTCCATTATCAGCTATTTTTTTTACAAATTTTTCGCATGAATGAATGGATATATGGAAAATAATTTCAAACGGAATATTTCTATCATCAAACAGAAATACATATTATATTCTTGGAGGCTAAAATCTAGAAGGGGTCCTTGTCAAGGGCCTTCTAGAACGATTTTATTGTCCACTCTTTTAGAGTCCTATGGAAGGATCTGACCAATAGCTACGTATGAATTCCCAAACATTATTCAACATCATCTATGGATGGGTCTGACCAATAGCTATGAATTCCCAAACATTATTCAACATTATCTATGGAAGGATCTGACCAAGAGCTATGAATTCCCAAACATCATTCAACATCATCTTATGGATGGATCTGACCAATAGCTATGAATTACCAAACATTATTCAACATCATCTATGGATGGATCTGACCAAGATCTATGAATTCCCAAACATCATTCAACATCATCTATGGAAGGATCTGACCAATAGCTATGAATTCCCAAACATCATTCAACATCATCTATGGATGGATCTGACCAAGAGTTTTGAATCCCCAAACATTATTCAACATGAGTTATCTAATCCATATAACATTATAACAAAAGTCAATGATTTAATTTTAAAGATGGAATAAAATAATAATTGTCAGACGTAACCAATGATTCAACTATAGGTTAACATCAGACAGTGCCTCAACCTAGATTAGAGTGATGACCAAACTTGCCGAGAATCACTTCCATGCCAAACTTACAGAGCACCTACATCAACATCATCCTCTGACACCTGCAATCAACTTTCCAGTGCTTATACATACATATATTTATATTTCCTGTGAAGAGGAGGATTTTAAAGGAATCCCCCCAGGCATCAATTCCATGCTACTCGTATAAGGTGTTGACTAGCTCTGTCGAAATTGTATATCTTTCCTTTATGGAAAGATATACTATGCAGAGAACAATTAGAACCACTGTGAGGATTACAGCCATCAGATTCCAATGATCGCAAGGAGAAGACTTAGACTTTAGTATTTTATGATGATATATTAATGATGTGTTTAAACGCAAAATCAGCTCTTTGTAAAAACCTCAATATGGTGAAAATTGTTACTCAAACAATAGTAATAATCAACGATGGCATGTAGTACGTATAATGGTTCATTGCGTCTGTTTGTGAGAAAATCTCCGAACAGGTTATGATGCAGTCCTGTAAAAGGGAACTCCTCATTGAAAACCTAGTTAGTAGAATGCTCAATGATATCTGACGGTCTGCCTTTTTTTTTTAATTTGGCTTAACGTCAGTTTAACATCTATTGGTCATTCAAGACGGTTGTTTCACCCTCCATTCGCTGGAAAATTGAAAACCAGCTACCCACATTGACCCCACCCAGCCAGGGTTGGGCCGGAAAAATAGCCAGCATCGCGAGAGCGCGAACCCATGTGGACACCCACATGGTACAACCTCGCTGGACGTTGCTTAACTTCAGTGATCTATCGGGAACTGGTGTATTCAACGTGACATAAACGCTGGCTGGTCTGCCTTCTAGTATCCGAGGATTACCTGATTTATAGGTATATTGTATATGAGCAATTTAAAAAAAAAAAAAAAAAAAAAAAAAAAAAAAAAAAAAAACAGATTTTCAGACCTCAGAAAAACGGGTGTCCAACTTATAGCTATATGCTGTGAATGTATGTATGATTCTATTTTGAAAACCCCCGACTGTTGTGGTTAGAAAAATCATTAAAATGATTTGGTTGATCTTTAAAATTTTAAGTGAAAGTTCCCGATGATGTAGGAACGTGGAAGATGACTATAATTATAAGGCATACAACTATTGTTGTGGATTGACGCTGATTTTGATAGAGAGGACTTTTCAATATATCAAGCATAAGAAGAAGAAGAAATAAAGAAAAAACGGCCAAATAATCAGTTACATGTAATCTTTACAAAAAGTATTGATATCTCACAAAAAAATTATCATTGAAAAAAGGCCATGTTCCTCCAATTCTTCAAAAAAATTCCGCCTATGAAAGTAGTGATATCGATTATTGGGGCCAAGTTTATTGTTGCTGCTGTATATCCCGCTTTTAAATTTATTATTGCACGTTCACACTTGGCCAGTTTGTAAAAAGGTAGCATTTTACGAATCCCCTTAGAAAAACTGACCAAGTGTAAAGTCGGTATTACTTTATAAGAATTGAGACAGCAGAACGTGCAATAATAAATTTAAAAGCGGGATATACAGTAGCAACAATAAACTTGGCCCCAATAATCGATATCACTACTTTCATAGGCGGAATTTTTTTGAAGAATGGGAGGAACTTGGTCTTTTTTCAATGATAATTTTTTTGTGAGATCAACATTATCAACATCTTATCCATTTGTTATGTTCACTCAACTTACGTTGAACTTTTTAATGATATTTTTATTGCTCTCAGTTATGCAAAGTTTTGTAAAAGTCTAGTAGTTCTGAAACTCCTAATCAGACAATCAGACCTCTCCTAGTGACCCTACACGGCCTTGACCAATGAACGCGCTTGTACTCCTTTCAGAAAAGAAGATGTAACACTTAATTAAAATATATGCGTTATACTGATGTGAAAATAATGCAATTTGAACTGTTGGAGTACGAGATGTTATAACAAAAAGATTTGCTAACTTTTGGAACATGGGTACGTGTTTCTCATACAAAAATGTGCGGCACGTTAAATCCTTTCAACGAGTAGGGCGGTAAGCAGTAAGGAAAATGTAGGTACACAAACTTCTTCTTTAACTTCACAATTTCCCCATTCTATTTGGGGTCGGCGCTGCTTTCCTTTTTCTCCCATGCCACAACCTTTCGCTCGATGCCTACTCTCCTTAGCTGTAACTCTTTCCTGACACGATAGCCGTAGTTTGTTTCTCACACTATTTATAGAAACTGTGTAGAAACTCGTATTTTGCTGATGATCTCTCATCATTGGTTAGAAGCAGAGTTTTTTTTTTAAAGCTGGATGCCCTTAAATCAAAACTACTGTATTTACACAGGCTTAGGACCGTCACCTAAAGAAGCTGGCTTGCTCCCCCTCCGGTGGCTACATTGTATGCACACAAATTATTACAACTAATTTCCAACAAAACAATTAGTATTTTTCACATCATGTCTTAACGAGTTTTTGACGATTTTAAGTGTATGTGTTTTTGACCTTAAGTCTCTAAAATGGGTAACCATGTCTTTTCACATAATAAAATAAAAGTTAAATAGGAATATACGCCAAAAGCGTTTCACATTTTCACATTGTTATTCCTTAAATCTAATCGGCTCTAATACTACTTTGTTGGTAGAACCGTTTTTATTCTCCAAATTTTCATCAGCCATGGAAATTTATATTATAAAAAAGTAGTGTTCTGTTACTTTCGCATTTAAGTACAATAATTTAGAACGAACATGCGTGCTATGAATCAATGAATAACAAAGTATGTAATAAACCCAATGACATTACCATGAACATCATAAATAATACTCTAACTGCACTGAGGGCGAGGAATGAGATCGTGCTGCTGGGGTCACCCACGAGTTCATCATCTGCTCAGAAAGGTGGCAACGCCGATGTGTTTTATGTTTATCGAAGAAGTGTTAAAAGTTCCGTGTATTATTTTTTTTTTTACATAAGGTTTATCTGCTATTGTTGTAATCTCAATTGATTTGTTGTCTTTAAAATATTTCGAATATGTGTCGGATCGTGGTTTGTTAATAGTAGGATTGTATGTATAATCGACCAATCGGCCATTTGTAAATTATCATCATTAACTGAATCGGCCCAAAGTGAAAGGACCCAAAATCCATTTATGATATTGAGTTCTGTGTATGCAGGTAACCAAAATACATTATTACAAAAAAAAAAAAAAAAAAAANAAATAGACTCTTGAGTGAAATGTTACCACCAGGCGAGGTTAATGTTTGAGGCATTTTCTACCACCTAACCCTTAGAGCTCTATTTTTATGTGGTCAAATACTCAAATTAATGAGAAAAAAATACTGCCCCTGCTGGGGATTGAACACACACCCTCCTGTTTACCAGGCGAGCGCTTAACCACTGTGCTACTGAGGCATGTAGCATTATTACAAACATGTTCCAGAAGGATCCTAATGTCTCATATCTCACATGCAAATGTATTTGATCATCGGTTAAAACTATTTAGACCATAATGAAACATAAAAAAAATGTTTGATTAAATTACATTTTTGAGTTGACAAAGTATACGATTTTTAAATGATTGTTAAGAACCGTTTTTGGTAAATGTTGGTAGTGGGAGGTGACTATTTGACCTATTTGACTGTAAAAATATCAAGACACGTCCTTCTACAAGATGCCACCAAATGAGACATCTCCGATCAAAATCGGATTGCTAGATTTGACTGTTGTCCCATCATCTTTAAATATGAATGAGACTAAAACAGAGTGAACATGCCCATTTTAAAATGTGTTTTTTTTTTTTTTTTTTTTCCGAACTTATTTTTCAAAACTCGTATCGAGTTTATCTGATTATTTACCGATCCGATTATCAAATGTGCAACAAAGATCACTCCTCATACTTTTCACGTGGAGACTCGAAAAGTGCAGTTAGTTACGTGAAGTAATATATCACATGAGCAACGCTTATCGTATTTGACCTGCGGGCGGGGCGCTGTCGCTCTTCTCAATGTTATGGTGATATTATCTTTTTTAAAGTCTTGAAAAAGTTGTAAACAACACTGATATTTTTTTTTCCTAATTTTCCAACAATTTCGAATTTGATCTTTCCCATTGAACCCAATGTTGAAATAGAACTATCATTTGAATTTGTGTGCAACAAACTTAGAATGTTCCAAAAAGTACGGACTTTAAAAGAGAAGTACCAGCATAAATCACTGCAAGATGTGGCCATTACGTTCATTTCCTGTATAATAACAACAGTTATGAAACTATCCCTCAGTTTTTATATATTTACTTCTCTATTTATTGAGTTTCTGGCTACAAATACCACTTTTTTCTGGCTTATAACGTTTCTTTAATATCTATTGGTCATTGGAGACGGTATACCATTTTTTAAGAATGACAGTTTAGACCGTTTTGGCAAGAAATTATATTTCCTCTCATGGACTTAATTGAAATAGTGTTGAACTTCACGTTAAACATTTTGTTCAAAGGTGAACCCTCCGTAACTCAGCCCTGAAAATGGCTCATACACCAAACTTTTCCAAAGAAAACGACTTAATTAAGTTAAATCTCTTCAATACATGCAACTAATAGCACTTATTTTAGTTTTTACTTTTTGAAGTTGATTTACCTATATTTCAACAGATTGGCTATCCAAGATTGCAATTAGATAATTATATGTTCGGTAAAGAACGTATCTAGGTAGATACTTCTTATTAAGATGGGGAATAGCTATAAGTGTATTGTAATAAACAAATTAATAAGAGAGATGCATTGCAGATACAGGGTGTAACAAATCAAAAGTGTATTTCTTGAAACCGCATGATCTATGGGTATGAACAAATTAGGGGGTTGTAACTCCTGAAATGGAAGACAGGTGCCAAGGATACTATTTTTTCGGGATTTTTTTTAGAACTCAATTTCGGTTTACATGACCGCCACTATTAGTGGCAATAAACCGGATCTGGCTAGTAGAGGGTAGCTACCCTGCTTAGGTCTTTTAAAGCAAAAAAAAAGTGACAGTCCAATTTGCATCCTTTGTCGAAACGCTAATAAATTCAACCATACTTTTTGAAAATTTGAAAAAATATTTGATTTTTTTGTTTGAAACTTAAATTTTAGGCATGTCCATTCATTTGTCAGAGTATACTCGTACACATTATTGTTTTTTTAAAAAAGAAAACAGAAACACACATTTTAAACAGTTAAGTCTTTGGGCTTATGAGCATCCGTAAAGAACATAAGGTATCATAAATCTCCTTCTCTGATGACCTTTGACAAACACAAAGCTTACTAAGGAATGTTAACAATTACTTCGTGATACAAATTTAATTTAAATATCAATTACTGTTCAGAAATTATTGCAAAAATAAAAACCATGGAAAAAATCGTATTTGCGGGCGTGCCCCTAGTTGGAAAGCGGTTTTCTAATATAGAATAAGAGTAGGTATATCACTCTCAATTTCAGCCATAGAAAATGTTGTTTTAAGGAATGTGATTTTTTTTTTCGTAACACCCTGTATAGTGTGTGTTCATCACAATAGCAAATGCCATAATTTATTTTTTGCTATAATCCTTGAAGATGCTTTTAAATTGATTCATTAATAACTAATTTATGTTATTTATGTCGGCACATTAACTGATCCTCCACTTGGATATGGAGTACAGTCAAATCCATTTTTTAGGTTTTGTAGAATACAAGTTCAAATCATGACAAAGCCCAAAAGCGAGGTTACTGCCCAAAACATTTTCTACAAGAGCTCCATTATTGAGGTCAAGTACTCAAATTAAGGAGGAAAAAATCTCTCACTACAATATCAAAACTTTAGATGATGTGTGTTCGTCTGTCGCAGGGTTCTATTTTAAAAACAGTAAAACTTAACTTTAATCCACAAATGATAAGAAAAAGAAAATTATTAAAAAAGCAGCAACAGCATTACAAGAATCCATTTTCCCCAACATTAAATTTCATTTATTGCCTATGTTTGATTTCTTTTTGGCTTAACATATCTTTAATATTTGAAACAGCATTACAAGAATCCATATTCCCCAACATTAAATTTCATGTATTTCATTTCATAAGTTTTATTTCTATTTGGCTAAACATCTCTTTAACATTTAAGATCTTTTTTTTTTTCTTTCTTTAATTTGGTTTAACGTCTCTTTAACATCTATTGGTCATTCAAGACGGGGATTTTACCCTTCATTCGTTGGAAACTTGCAAACCAGGTACCCACATTGACCTCGCCCAGCCTGGGTTGGGCCGGAAAAAAGAGCCAACGATACGTGGTGTTCCCAGGCGGTCATCCATCCAAGTACTGATCACGCCCGACGTTGCTTAACTTTAGTGATCTGATGGGAACTGGTGTATTCAACGTGGTATGATCGTTGGCTACATTTAAGTTCAATCTAGACGGCATTTGCCATCCATTCTGGAAACTTATCCCACTTGCCCTCACTAAGTCCGGATTTGACTGGGAATAGCCAGTCAGCATCACGAAGGCTCAATGTTTTGTTTGATTTGATAATTCTAGTATTATATTATGTTTATTCATTTCAGATACGTTCTTGCTGGAAGTAATCAAAACAGTTATCAATTCATAATTCCTGCAAAAGAATGTGGAACCAAGCCATCTCCTGGAGAATGCAGAGAAGGAAGTTGTGGCTTTGGAAAGGCAGTGGAAAACACCATCATCATTCAAAGTGATGAGCAAGTTTTGGTAAGAAAAAACCGTCAGCATTTTGGAAACATTATTTGTTGAGTATGGAAACCCTGTATTAGATAGTGCCCTGAAAGCATATGAGCATAATCACTTCATTGTCATTTTACAGTTCCCATATTTAATACAAATATAAGTGTAGACTTCACTCAAATAATGTTCCAACATGAGGCCCACAGTTTGGTCACTAATCGTTCGACAAAGTAAAGGTCTGTTCGTTCCAAGATAACTTTTATAAGCTTTTCCCGAATTAAATTTGGTATAAACATATCTTACGTCCATATAACCAGTCTTTCTGTGTACTGTACACGTCTGGGTGGAAATCCAACCTCCAGGCCAATAACAATTGCTCTCCCCTCTACTTGCAGACCACAAAAGCTGGCGAAGAATTATAGGAGTTTTTTCAAAAAGTTAATTTTCTCTTTTCACAGGAAAGTTGGGATTTGGCTCGAAAGTTGTCTTGTGCAACAAGTCAACTCAATGACAAAACGGTCTTTTTCAAGCCGATTGAAGTGGACATGTTGGAAGTTGTTTCTGTGCCATCAGGAAGTACGGGGACCATTGATTGCTGGATGGACATTCAACGAGGAAATTACCCACAGGTATTATGCATACGAGAACACATGGCCCCTCAATAGCAGACCGGGGCTCTAAAATGAGTTGCTAATTTTTTTAATGTTTTGTGTTATCATACATACATCTATACATGGACAGCCTGAACAATTCGTATCCTAGAACCTAGAGGAGTCTGGGGTTCTAAAATAAGTTGCTAATATTTTGTGTAATCATACATACATCTATACATGGACAGCCTCAACAATTTGTATCCTAGAGGAGTCTGGGGCTCTAAAATGAGTTGCTAATATTTTGTGTAATCATACATACATNAGGGGAGACTGGGGCTCTAAATTAAGATGCTAATGTTTTGTGTAATCATACATACATCTATACATGGATAGCTTCAACAATTTGTATCCTAGAGTCTAGAGGAGACTATGGTGGACTGGGTTTGTGCCACCCTCATGTAATTTCCCCTCAACGTTAGGCCTTATAGAATTTTGCATAGACTACTACCTGCACAATAATTGAAATGGTATTTGCGGGCTCCGCAAAAAATGTCTCAAACTGTACACCAGTTCCTAATAAATTACTGAAGTTAAGCAACGTCTAGCGAGGTTTTACTAAATAGGTGGGTAGGTTTGCACCGTCGCGATTCTGGCTATTACCGGCTCAACCCAGTTTTGGAGGGGTCAATGTAGGTATGTAGCTGTTTTATTTGAGCTTACTTAAACAAACCAGCTCCCGCATTGACCTCTCCCAAACTTTAAGCTTTCTAGGATCAATAGATCCCGAGATATTTTTTGTGAGATATGGAACATTTTTTCCTTATTGTAAGAATTCACTCCATCGGTATTACATACCATCAGGGACGTATCCAAGACCCCATGGACCCCCCTGGGTACGGCTTTGACATATCTATTTTCTTTTGAATTTCAGATTACACCTATCGATGGAATAATTAAAATCGGAGAATCGTTGACATTATTGATTTATATTAAAGATTCAGAAGGCAAATATGACGTCAGAGTTCGTGACTGTTGGGCCTACGGAACCGAGGACTATGAAAGTCCTGAGACAAACAAAATTCAGTTGACCGATGCAGAGGGATGTCCGAGGTGAGTTGGGGATGAGAGAGAGAAATTACTTGGCTCGAACAGAAAGAATGCCGTAACTTGAAACTACAGTATGCTCGAGGGGTAGGTAGGTATATTCCATAAAGAAATCTTTATTATTTTCAATAATAAAATTTTGGAATCGATCACGCCCCCCCACCAATTATTTTATCTGCTATTGCCTCTTACTAATATATAATACTAGGATTTGACCGTGCTTCCCTACGGCCTCCCGTACTCGTACTAAGAGTATTTTATGATTTCCCATACAAAAATCGGAAAAACGAGCGTAACTCGAACTCTTACCGTTTTGGCTAAACAATTACACATTTATCGTAACATTGAGTTTTATTATTATAGATAATACGTTAGTATAAAATGTGCATAGTTTTTTCTTTCTTTTCTTAGTACTGAAGCCTTTGTATGACACCGAGCTTATAGGACCAATATCAGGCTAATCTTGTTTCGCTTGGCGCTTAGAGTCATGGCCGTTCCTGTGCTGCTGCAATATTTATTTCAAATAGTTTACTGAGATATTAGAACTATCTTAGTCATGTAAAACGGTTTGGTAGCAGTTAGGTAATAAGGTAGTTTTTATAGTTACCATGAACAAGAAAAAACAGCTTTGTGTTTACATATTAATATGATTAAGACTTCAAATAAGACCTAAGCATAGATTTCATCAAAATTGGCCCGTACGTCGTTTGGGGTCCTTGAATGTAAAATATAAAATTTTGAGTCTTTTTTTGTGGTAATCGAACCTTCATTCAAAAGCATATTTTGATTCGTTATTGAAAATTAACCAAAATGTCACAAACATTTTATAACGGAAGGACATTCCTAGAAACTTGCCAATGTGACACATGGGTTTATTATTTTTTTGGCCAAAAAATACCCACCCCCCAAAAAAAATTGAGAATGATTAAGACTTCAAATAAGACCTAAGCATAAGATTTCATCAAAATTGGCCCGTACGTCGTTTGGGGTCCTTGAATGTAAAATATAAAATTTTGAGTCTTTTTTTTGTGGTAATCGAACCTTTTATTCAAAAACACATTTTGATTCGTTATTGAAAATTAACCAAAATGTCACAAACATTTTATAACGGAAGGACATTCCTAGAAACTCTGCCAATGTGACACATGGGTTTATTATTTTTTTGGCCAAAAAATACCCACCCCCCCAAAAAAATTGAGAGGGGGGGTGGGTATTTTTGGCGATTCCAAACCTGGGGCGTAATCAGACTCTAGATTTGACATACCTACTAATTTTGAAGTCTTTGGCTCTTACCATTCTCCTTTTAGACAGCAATACTGAAAACCGCTAAAAAGCGCAAAAATCGTCAAGGGTGTAATCGATTGCACCCAAATTTCATCCAAATTGGTGAACGCTAAGTGCAAAAGTGCCCATCCTGGCTTGCGGCGTAGTGCGGACAAACGGATTTTTTTTATTCGATTTTTGGATTCTACGTACCTTGAAACGTATAATATCAAATTTTGANAAAAGCATTCGGTGGTAGTCTGATGGAATGATTAAGGAAGAGAAAGTCTAGTACGGTTTTCCGTACCATTTATTTTTTTCGTGACAATTCCAAAGGTTCATTTTTCAAAATAATGAACCAAAACTGATTCTTCATTTGCGATTTTTGTTCTAACCATTTCTGAACGGTTATTCACAGGAAAAGGAAATTGATTGGAAATTGGAATAAAGCTGTTGAGAGAAAACAAGATGGCGTCACTGTAATTTCATACAATAATTTGTCAGCATTCAAGTTTCCAGATAGTCCGCAGGTGTTTCTGACTTGCAATATTGAGGTGAGCACCAATTAATCAGTGAATAAAATACTTTGGGAGGTCGAGCTCTTCGCATTCCAAGAGTTTCGCCGCACGAGATGTCTATAACAAAATATATTATATGTAAATGCCTTATATTAATGACTACCATAGTAGGTCTGTCGTTAAAAGTGGCCGAGTCTAAACTAGGAGCTGTTGGAATACATAACAGTTAGTAATAACATGCGCAAGTAAATTGGCATTAACTTTAAAACTTATTTTTTTTGGGGGGGGGGCTTAAAGTCTCTTTAACATCTACTGGTCATTCGAGAGGGGTGTTTCACCCTCCATTCGCTGGAAACTTGCAAACCAGATACCCACATTGTCCTCACCCAGTCTGGGTTGGGCCGGAAAAATAGCCATCACGAGGGCGCGAACCCACATGGACACCCACAAGGTACAACCTTGCTGGACGTTGCCTGACGCCAGTGATCCAACGGGAACTGGTGCATTCCACGTGCCATAGACGCTGGATTAAATATCTTATTATTGAGACAGTTAGGTACAAAATTAGAAGAAATATTTCGCGCACCGCAACTATTTAATTTGATTTTGTTAAAACGAACAATTTTTCTAAATTTTCATTTCTGTTTGAAATTTAGTTAAGTTTTTTTTTTATTTTTTTAGCCAACGATCATACCACGTTGAATACACCAGTTCCTGTCAGATCACTGAAGTTAAGCAACGTCGGGCGTGGTCAGAACTTGGATGGGTGACCGCTTGGGAAAACCACGTATCGCTGGCCCATTTTTCCGGCCCAACCCAGGCTGGGTGAGGTTAATGTGGGTAGCAGGTTTGCAGGTTTCCAGCGAATGGAGGGTAAAACCCCCGTCTTGAATGACCAATAGATGTTAAAGAGACGTTAAGCCAAATTAAAAAAAAAAAAAAAGTTAAGTTTTTATCCCACCAGAGAGGTGGTATGTTTTCAAGGCCATGTTTGTAAATGGGCTGTACAAGGCATGCCTGTACAACACGGAAGAACTGATAATAGGAATCTTATGACTACAAAGCATCTGATTTCAGAAAGTAGCCAAGTACCTGTGTAATACAAATTCAAGCAATTATATTGCCATTGAGTAACGAAATATGAAACAAATAGAATCGCCAAATGAAGTATCAATTGGCGGCAAAGTTATTCAGAGACATTCATTTTTGAAATTTCCTCCAAAAAATAATTTTCTCTGGAAATAACTTTCATTTTTAAAACAAATTTCTCATTTTGAAATATTAAATTGAAAAAAATATTATGTATGACACTCACAAGTGAAGAATGTCGTAACAGACGAAAGCGCTCGTGTCTCATCAAATTAATAGTAATTCACAAGTGAAGAATGTCGTAACAGACGAAAGCGCTCGTGTCTCATCAAATTAATTGTAATTCATACATAAATATTTTTTTCAATTTAATATTTCAAAATGACTACAAACACCTAAATACAATCTCTAAACTAAATTTCTCATTGTTTTTTTATTAAAAATGTTTCAGCTTTGCTCCGGTCAATGTGAAGGAGGTTGCGGAATATCCACTTCAACACCAGTCTATACGGATAGGCCTACCACTGCCATTTATGTTCCAGAACGTCCTTCCTATCCTTCCAGTCCAGTCTATATTCCAAGTCCCCTACCAACGTTTCCAACAAGTCCAGTCTATGTTCCAAGTTCTCCACAGTACCCCAGCACCACTAGTAGGCCAGTTTACACCCCTACTATCCCAACAATAGAAACTACTTACAGACCAAGCAGACCTAATCGCCCAACAGTAGCTCCTAATTGTTACCCAGGAACCAATGATCTCAGATGTCCGGAATATATTCCACAATCGACACCTTTACCAACACCGTGCTATCCAGGTTCAACAGATCCAGGATGTCCTCCAAGTAGGCCACAAATATCGACAACACCTTCAATACCAGCTTGTTATCCTGGCTCACCGGATCCAAGATGCCCTAGGCCACCACCATCCCCAACACCCACATATCCTTCATCGTCCTATCCATCTCCAAGACCACAACCATCTTATCCATCTCCTAAACCACAACCCACGTATTCTCCACCATCCTATCCTTCTCCAAGACCACAGCCATCTTATCCATCTCCACAACCATCTTACCCACCACCCTCTTATCCATCTCCTAAACCACAACCCACGTATTCTCCGCCAACCTATCCTTCTCCAAGACCACAGCCATCTTATCCATCTCCACAACCATCTTACCCGTCTCCTAAACCCCAACCAACTTATCCACCACCATCTTATCCGTCTCCTACACAACAACCAGCATTTTCACCATCGCCTTATCCCTCTCCACAGCCATCTTATACATCACCCAGTCCGCAACCAACTTACACCCCCCCATCTTATACATCTCCTAAACCACAGCCTTCTTACCCACCACCGTCTTATCCTTCACCAAAGCCGCAACCAACTTATTCACCTCCGTCCTATCCATCTCCGACACCCTCAAAACCATCGTGCTATCCTGGATCGAATGATCCAAGATGTCCAAAACCACAACCTCCCTCCCCATCACCAACCTATCCCTCTCCATCACCTCCCATATGCTATCCAGGATCAAATAATCCTGGATGTCCCCAACCTCCACAGCAAACTAATAGACCACCACTTGATTATTTGCCCCCCCAAACAACAAGGCCACCATTTATTCCATCCACAACTCCAGCAATACCGCAATGTTATCCTGGTTCTCCTGATCCTAGATGTCCCAGACCTCCACCCTCAACCCGGCCACCCCCAACTACTCCCGCCCCACCAGTATGTTACCCAGGATCAACTGATCCCAGGTGTCCTAGACCTCCTCCACCAACTACTCCCGCCCCACCAGTATGTTACCCAGGATCAAATGATCCCAGATGTCCCAGACCTCCTCCCTCAACCAGACCGCCACCCCCGCCACCAACTACTCCAGCCCCACCAGTATGTTACCCAGGATCAACTGATCCCAGATGCCCTACCTCTCCACCACCAACAACTCCCGCCCCACCAGTATGTTATCCAGGATCAACTGATCCCAGGTGTCCTAGACCTCCACCACCAACAACTCCCGCCCCACCAGTATGCTATCCAGGATCAACTGATCCCAGATGTCCTAGACCTCCGCAACCAACTACTCCCGCTCCACCAGTATGTTACCCAGGATCAAATGATCCCAGATGTCCTAGACCTCCTCCCTCAACCAGACCGCCACCCCCGCCACCAACTACTCCAGCCCCACCAGTATGTTATCCAGGATCAACTGATCCCAGATGTCCTAGACCTCCGCCACCAAGTACTCCCGCTCCACCAGTATGTTACCCAGGATCAACTGATCCCAGATGTCCTAGACCTCCGCCACCAACTACTCCCGCCCCACCAATATGCTATCCAGGATCAACTGATCCCAGATGTCCTAGACCTCCGCCACCAAGTTCTCCCGCTCCACCAGTATGTTACCCAGGATCAACTGATCCCAGATGTCCTAGACCTCCGCCACCAACTACTCCTGTCCCACCAATATGCTATCCAGGATCAACTGATCCCAGATGTCCTCGACCTCCACCATCAACCAGACCACCACCACCACCTCCTTCACCAACTACTCCCGCACCGCCAGTATGTTACCCTGGTTCTCCAAATCCTCAATGTCCACGGCCACCATCTTCTACTTTTACCCCAATAGGGTATCTTCCTCCAGAAACAACACCAGCAACCCCAAATTGCTATTTCGGATCAACTGACCCGCGATGTCCAAGACCACCCTCTCCACCAACAACTCAATCACCTCCTGTTTGTTATCCGGGATCAAATGATCCAAGGTGTCCCAGACCGCAACCAACCTATCCTTCACCATCTCCAACTTATCCAACGACTGTCACCTCATTTGTATGCTATCCAGGCTCAACAGACCCCAGGTGCCCACCACCTGCTACAAGACCTCCACCAACATATTCTACACCATCATCAACTTATCCACCGACCTTTGCACCACCTATATGTTATCCTGGTTCCAATGATCCAAGATGTCCTACATCCCCTCCAACAAGGCCACCTCCATCGCCAACTTATCCTACAACACCTGCGCCACCTCTATGCTACCCCGGTTCCCAAGATCCCAGATGTCCTCCACCTCCTCCACCAACATATCCCACACCATCTCCTACCTATCCCACAAGACCATCACCATCTCCTACATATCCAACAACATTTGTGTGCTATCCGGGTTCAGCAGATCCCAGATGTCCACAACCAACGACACGACCACCGCCACCTCCTACAACTCCCGCAGCCCTTGTATGTTATCCAGGCTCAACAGATCCTAGATGTCCCCAACCTCCACCAACCAGACCTCCAACAACCCCCGCATGTTACCCCGGATCAACTGATCCCAGATGTCCTAGACCCCTGCCACCAAGTACTCCCGCCCCACCAGTATGTTACCCAGGATCAACAGATCCCAGATGTCCTAAACCACCACCAACTACTCCCGCTCCACCAGTATGTTACCCAGGATCAACCGATCCCAGATGTCCTAAACCACCACCAAGTACTCCCGCCCCACCAGTATGTTACCCAGGATCAACTGATCCCAGATGTCCTAAACCACCATCAAGTACTCCCGCCCCACCAGTATGTTACCCAGGATCAACTGATCCCAGATGTCCTAGACCTCCGCCACCAAGTACTCCCGCCCCACCAGTATGTTACCCAGGATCAACTGATCCCAGATGTCCTAAACCTCCGCCACCAAGTACTCCCGCCCCACCAGTATGTTACCCAGGCTCAACTGATCCCAGATGTCCTAGACCTCCGCCACCAAGTACTCCCGCCCCACCAGTATGTTACCCAGGATCAACTGATCCCAGATGTCCTAGACCTCCGCCACCAAGTACTCCCGCCCCACCAGTATGTTACCCAGGATCATTCGATTCCAGATGTCCTAAACCATCACCACCAACTACTCCAGTACCACCAGTTTGCTACCCCGGCTCAACTGATCCCAGATGTCCCAAACCATCTCCATCTTATCCATCTCCTACTTATCCATCACCTTCACCACCTGCTTGCTATCCAGGCTCAACTGACCCAAGATGTCCCAAACCCTCTCCATCCCCTACCTACCCATCTCCAACTTATCCGTCCCCTACCTACCCATCTCCTACTTATCCATCACCTTCACCACCCGCTTGCTATCCAGGCTCTACTGACCCAAGATGTCCCAAACCCTCTCCATCCCCTAGCTACCCATCTCCAACTTATCCATCTCCTTCCTACCCATCTCCTACTTATCCATCACCTTCACCACCCGCTTGCTATCCAGGCTCAACTGACCCAAGATGTCCCAAACCCTCTCCATCCCCTACCTACCCATCTCCAACTTATCCATCCCCTACCTACCCATCTCCAACTTATCCATCCCCTACCTACCCATCTCCAACTTATCCATCTCCTTCACCACCAGTTTGCTATCCAGGCTCAACTGACCCAAGATGTCCGAGACCCTCTCCACCAGTTCCCTCCCCAACATATCCTAGTCAACCATCTATTCCAGTAGCGCAAACTCCATTTGTGTGCACTTGTAATAATACGACTCCTCGCCCCATACCCCCACCACTATGTTATCCAGGATCCTCTGATCCAAGATGTCCAATAGAGGTGTATCCTACGCCTGAACAAATACCTTCATATTGTTTCCCTGGTTCTGTAGATCCTCGTTGTCCTAAACCTTTACGCCCATCATCCACATTCCAACCAGAAACATATTTACCACCTCTGCCAGACAGTGCTTCCCAATACTCCATAAAGAGAGATGTGGGAATCAAATGTTTCCCTGGAAGCAATGACCCCCGATGTAATGAGATCTCATCACCCTCAAACAGTCAAAAAGGTAAGTAGAGATTTTTTCATCTGAATGTCTTTTAGTGATCTCAGTTTACTGTGTTGGATTTTATCTGTGGGGCAGGGACATCAGAAATGGAGGATCCGTAATTTGACAAATGGGTTTATTATTTTACTTATCTAAACGCTATGCCATAAGTGGCAAGGTGCACAGGGGACGAATGGTTTTTTTATTCAATTTTTGGATTCTGCGTAAAACGGATTATTTATTTTTTGGCGATTCCAAAGGTTCATTACTGAAAATAATAAACCAAAATATGCTTATTTACTTTTTACTTTCACTTCCTATAGAAGTTGAAGTATTGTAATCGTGCAGAAAATTTGGACATTTTTTCAACCAAAAACACAAACATGGTTTGTGAGAGTATATCATTTAAGTTAAAATGCGATGTTTATTGTTGCCACAGAGACGTCAGTTCACAATGAGAACATCTTTTTTCCAATTAGGCGCTTTAACTGCTGTGTTAAAACAGGTCGTTCGCGCCGGCGAGAACATCTTTGGAAGAACGATTTTGAAAATAAAATCAATTACAATTTTATACATTTCAGGAGGATTATTCAAAACTCAAACAACATTGGGAAAAAGTGAAATCCGTGAAGCATTGACCCAACTGAACAAAGAAATAGGAATAACTAATGATAAAGGTGTGCTGGCAGATTTAGAGAAAGAAATTCTCAAGGATATTGAAGAAAATCCTGACCTTTACAAGAGGGATGCTGGACATGTGAAGAAACGATAGTAGAATGATACCGATCAGTATCGATTTGCCAACAAGAGATTTAAATAAAACGCTGTGTACATATATGACCAATTGCTGAACTTACAAGAATATGGTATTGTCAGAAGGCAAAAAGGACAATCGAGTACTATTTTAAAGAATTTCAGATTTAGTGCTCTACACGCTTAAAAGACATGCAAGTCTTTTGAGAACCGTATTTTAAATACGTTTTTTTTTCAATAAGAGAAGTTTTTTCTAATAACCATTATTGACGGACCGTTATAATTTCTCAAAGGTGTATCGTTACCAATAAAATATTTCACTCACAAATGCAGCTACTACATATAGATACTTTCTAGAGATCTAGAGCAACTGTCTTATGCGATCAGATACTGGTATTTTTTTATAATAATAATTTATGCTTGAGACAAACTGTGATCGAAACAATTTTTATGAACTAAAGTTTTTTTCGCAGACAAAATGGAGAAAATGAGATCCTATCTTTTGCCCTAGAGATGTTTCTTTGAGATATTTTTTTGTTCATTTGACTCAAATATAGTTTCGGAGATGTTATAACTGGTTTCATTCCTCCTGAAGGCATCATGAAAAATCTCATAGACACATAAAATACTCTGTTGTTATTGTATCAGCAATCGTGAGTCAAAGAACAATAAAATCAATGATATTGGTAAAATTGTCTTTCATCACAGCAAATCATCAACATCAGCAGAAATGAGGATGACCGCTGTGAGAATGTCGGTATTACTTTAGTTTGCATTGCTGTATTGAAGGTTTATGGCCAAACACATTGAGTGCTTGTGTTTTACTGGTACGTAGAACCAACCCTCTGAGGTCATAAAATACTATGTTTTCACTTGACTAAAATATTCTAAGAGCTTCTACTTATGAGGACATCACCAGAGCTCTCATAAAGACTTTTGAATAAGAGTTAATTAATTCTCATCGGCTATGATAATGTCCTCTAGAGTAGATGAAACTAACAGATAGTCGAGAAGTCCTGGAATATTAAACATTATCTGCAACAATGTCCTTAAGATCATTGACAAGTTTCCCAATGGATTCAAGTTTGTCTTAACTGTAAATTTTTATCTTTATCATAGCTGCTATCTGTTTATGTATTTTGTGGTTTGCCTTAGAGCAGGGGGCAATGTACGCCGAAGGAAACCCAATTTTTGATGGAACTCATCCCCTCCACTGGTGTTGAAGGGGATGAATAATTTATCGAGGTGCTTGGAAAACCAAGTGGCATGAACCTCATTTCCTTTAGCGTACATTGTCCTTCAGATTGTAATGAAAGTAATAATTATTTTAATAAATGTATAATTTTAAGAATTCATTCATTATTGATTTTTTTTTACAATACCTGGAGTCAGAAGGTGCCCAACTTCCAAAAATTACCCCAGTCTCATCCAGCCTTATTAAGGCATCAAAATATAAAATCAGAATTCTTTGTCATTTCAAATGAGACCTGGCACAGTGTCGAATAACATTCTCATCAAATTTTGACTATGGTCACTTGGACCGAGTTGAGTTTTCACAAAGCGCAAACAAACTCATTATTCGTTGGAATCAATAGTGGGAGGTAACATTTTGATATTTCCTCCTCCCCACAAGAGCTACTCAGTTGTCTTCACAAAGTAAATGGTTCTAGATGACTCCTTTTTATATTTTCCTGCCAATTGTCGTTAAGAGAAAAATCTTCAGATTCTAGTTTGTTCAAATAACAGAATCCGTATTTATTATAAATAAAAAATCTCGGCATAGACATCACCAAAATATTTCCACTGTATTTAGTATTTACCTAAAATTATTGAAAACCTACATAAAGACGTCCTCTTGGAACCACAGAAGCGTAACTACAATTTTCTGAGTGAGCTTATTAGATCAAGATCCCGGGCCAAAAACATGGCCTCATTGGGCCATACAATTTCTTCCCTTTGTTATAGATAGAAACCACTAAGGTAGTTTAGGAGATATGCAGGCGCTAACCAAGATCATGGGCTCTTCAAGAAATCTGCATAAAAAAATAAAAATCTGCAATTCCCAAGAGGATTCCTTCAATCCAGCAGATAAAGCTCAAAAGTTGCATTTTATTCAGCAAAACTGGACTCATTTGGCCATGACATTTTTTTGCACCCCGTGATTCTGCATGAAAAACAATTACTAAACTAACAGGGTTCTCTGTGAATAGTATATTGAAAAAACAGTGGTAATTTTCGATTTCTGGTAAACAATACAAAGTATCCTGCTGATTTGTGCTCCCTTCTGCTTCTTGATAATTTCGAATACTATCGAAAAACTATTAAAAATCAAATTTTTGATTTTACGATCTTATGAAAAATCGATTTTTTATGCTTCTCTAGTTCCTAGGGGACAAAATCAGTGACATGTGATTGGTCATTTGTTAAGATATTGTGAACGGAGTTTTTAGATGTATTTTTGAAGGAAAACAAAATTTACATAAAGTCATTTACAAATTGAAGATCACAAATCAAATTATCACAGGAGGCACCAGGTTGTCAGTCTCCGCAGACGATTGCGCATTACACTCGTAATACACCAGTGAGTGGCCGAGTTCGATTACTAGTCGAAAAGGTATTCGGTCTTTTGAAAAATGAATGGTCAAAGGAACCAATATCAATATCTGCCACAAGATTGTGATCACTTACGCCTGTTTGTGTCAAGAAAATTGCGTTCTTTTTAACGTAGGTACGATATTTTGTATTTCTAGCGACGAAATGACAGGCGGGAAAAAAATCTGTGGACCAAAAATCAATATTATGAAATATTTCAAATGGGATGAACGTTTCCGAGTTCACATTCTTTTTCTGAGGGAAGTCTGAATCCACACAAGGTACCTACAGACCAAAAAAATGAAATATACCTACCTTTACATTTAACCAAACGGGAATGTGTCACGACAAGTTACAATCCTGACATTAATTTTACACTAGAGGTTCATTTCATAATAAACTACAAGTTAATATTACTAGCCTTCTACTTTTAATTTTTATAGAAAAAAACTATACAAATTTAGATTATGATACTTGTAATTTATTATAAAATGGACCCCAGTTATATGATTTTATCAAATATTTTAAGCTCTGTTGATAAAATATACGAATCTTAAAACCATGGGTCATTGGATCGCGACACGATGAAGACAAATACTCGCATTGACCGCATGAAAAAATGTCAAATTCATCAAATATCTTTGGTGACATGGACACTGGTGTTGACATCTGAGATCACTGCCCTTAGCACTCCTTCCCACCGATTTATTCTTCCTGCACACACAAAAAAATTTGTCAACTTTTATTAATAATAATGCCATTACATATCTTATGCTATCTCAAAAATTCTTTGTGAGAATTTTTACATATCTTATGCCCATTACATATCTTATGCTCATTATGAAATAGAAAATATTTTTTACTTTGGGCCGTCTACACCCGAATGAACTAAGCCTTGTCTCTTGGCCGTTAATCATAATGTTATCTATGTCATGGATTATTATAAAAAATATTATGAAGAATAGAAAAAAGACAAGAAGCCATTTGAAACTTTCACAGATTGTGTATTGTTGTGATATTAATACTGATAATAGATTTATTATACTGCATTACAAAGTCCTTCAAGGGTCTTGTTCTGCCAGCAGTAAGCCCAAGTCATATTATTATGTGGTCAAAATGTCATATCGAGTATAACGTAACAGCCTCTGCTGGGTTTTGAACCCTGGATTACCAGGCAGACGCCTCGACCACTGAGCTACCGGGCTGGTTTAAATGATAATCCTACTAAATATAATTTTGAATTATAATTATAACCCTACTAAATATAGTTTTGAATTATAATTATAACCCTAATAAATATAATTTTGAATTTTCAGTGTGGGGGACTATCCCGCACACTAAAAAACTATTATTGTCCGACTTAATGGACATGTAAACATTCTTAACTTTTAGTCGTCAGATAAAAGTTTGCGGTGAGCGGCTATAGAGAGGGCTACCACACAAGCAGGGATTCTCCCCGCTTCGCCGGGTACCTGGGAAGCATAACCTTCCTGTGTGAGATAAGTAGCCTAACTAACTCAACAGCCCATAAACTATATAATAATAAAAAGTCACATCGATCCTTTGCAGTGTGAACGAAGGACAAATCAACAAACACACTTCCGCATTTGTTATTCTGCAACTTTATAATTTGACTAGAAAACCCAAACAATAAAAAGGTAAAAAATGAAATAGTGAGTACTAGGAACTGACAGCTGATTATCTTCCTCAGGCCCAAGCGTAAAAAGTGCTTTTTAGTGCTAGAATCCCGATGTACACACCTGTGTACCCCTTTCTGTGTAGTGCCCCAAGCCCGCGCCATTTTATGTTTCCTTCACTCTTATCAAAAAAAATTCTGCGCTAAAT
Source organism: Pachypsylla venusta (assembly GCA_012654025.1). Lineage (NCBI taxonomy): Eukaryota > Metazoa > Arthropoda > Insecta > Hemiptera > Aphalaridae > Pachypsylla > Pachypsylla venusta. Next base: position 24,088,102 of record CM022879.1, on the reverse strand, counting down.
GAAAATTTCAAAATGTAAACAAAAGAAAATTCTCACGTGAGTAAAATCAAAACTTCGGAATTTTTAATTTACCCTAGTGTTAGAATAAGCGCCTAAGTTCAAAATTCAAAGCGCACAGGTGTGTACTTCGAGCGACGGCCACTACAGAATAGATTTGAAAGCCGGGCACCAAGCACTACAAAATAAAAGTATACGGGTGTGTACATCGGGCCTGAGGAGGTTATGAACGCACGGTTCTTCCAAAACTTTTCCCAAAAATCTCAAACAAATCGCAGCCTGTTGACGCGTGCTTCTGTTGCATCTCATTGTTACAGTGTTGACATTCCTCTCAATATTTTAACAATTCTCAACAAAATCACTTTTTTAAATATTGTGTCAAACTGTAATAGTGTGCGTTCCAAATACATAGAACGGGTAATCACCTTGAAATACTTCTTGAAGTCTATTTACGCTGTGTACCAACCGCGGGCCTTCGATGCTTTAATTTTATTTTCAAAAAACGCCCCACGTTTTTTTCTCCTCTTGAAGATTTTCATCACCTCGTATGAAAAGAAATCAACTTCGAGTAAAAATTGTTCTTCCACTCATTAATAATTCTGGTTTTAATGTAAGGCACTTGTTCACTATCACCACTTGATGATTCTATCACTCTATCAGAAAATTGGGTTTATTATTGTTATGTTTCATTCCCTATTTATTTCTCCTTGGATATGCTACAGAGACCAGCTATACCCTTAATGACATCTACTAAGCAATTATGGTGCATTCCGGTTCACTTACAGAGACGAACAGACTTCTTAATTCAGTTTCACTATACTATATACCTTATTGTACATATTAAATCAAAAATATTTATTTAGATCTTAAGCGATATTATCGTGAAATAATATTGCTGATGGAGTGTGTGTACTAACCTGACTATGCCCTGCTGACTGTATAATCCACAGGGAACTTGAATGTGTGTTGACCTATACCAGGCACTGTCAGCAATCTTCCTGCGTTGGGGATAATATTCCAATGCAGACTGAGTGTAACGTTCTTATGACCTCTGAAAGCATAATAAACAAAATCAATGATGCCTCCATGGCAGAGCGTGCATCACACTCGACTTGTACTACGGAGGATTGGGTTTGAATTCTGGTCATGACGGAACTTGGAAAAAGTTTTTTTTTTAATCTACTTGAGTCTATAGATTTCAAAAAAAAAAAAAANAAAAAAAAAAAAAAAAAAATAAGAGTCACGGGCGCTTCGTCTGTTAAGACATTATCTGGTCACCAGATGATGTCATAACAGGGAAAGTTCACCAGACGATGTCGTAACATAACAGAGAAAAAAAGCGCTCGTGATTCTTATTTTATTTGTAGTTTGATGGACTTTTGTTTGTTGAAATCTATAATTCACAATGACTACAAACATTCTAAATAATATATCTAAATTGAATATACTTGGGTCTAGTTGTGTTCGGGGATACCTACTAAGCCTCATGAGGACAAGAGGTAGCATTCTGAGGCAATTGTTATGCAGATATAGCTGAGTGATATTGGAAGGATTATGAAAAAAATAATCGAGTGTTATTATGTCACAAAATTGTGGCATATAACATAAAAAAATTGGCCCTGATGTAATGCTGTGAGGTTCCGGGGCAATAATGTATAACCGTATAGGGGGGGGGGGGTTGGANGGGGGGGGGGGGGGGGGGGTAGAGGGTATAACCCCTTCCAGAGGTTCGCAACCAAGTAGCACCTCTGTTTGAATCAAATCAAAATTTTTTTACATAAAGAAAAATCAATGTAGTAAGCATTTTATTGGTTTAACGTCTGTGTTTAATATTTGAGGTCATTCGAGAGAGTTTTTGCCCTCCATTCGCAGAAAATGCCTGCGTCGAACAATGAATAGCATCGCGAGGTTACGAACCTAGTGTGGTCTGATCAGGCAAGTAAAACTTTGCTGGACGTTACTTGACTTCAGTGATCTTACTGGGTTATTGCATGTACTATTGACGCTGGCTATATGCCGAACTTTGGTTTGAACATTGCACACAATACTTTACGCAAGTAAGTGTGACAGCATTGTGATATGAAAACAAGAACGATTGGCTCGATAAATAGCAATCAGAAATAAATTTTTGACGCAGTTAAGGGAGGCACCTATTTTTTTACAACCCCGAGGTTAATCTTACTATAGACCCTCCTACCGGGTTAGCTGCAAAAGGCTGAATGGATACCAAAAATAGGATTGGACAATTTCATTGACTTACCTCAAACCGTTTCCATCATCCCAGAAATAATATTTGGTGTTCATATTCTTGAATTTTAAATTAGCGTTTTCGCCTCTCAAAATGATTCGGTCCCACAGGACCACCTAAAATAAAATCAAAATTGTTAAGACCAAAAGTAGGAATGGGCCGTACAACACAGGACGCATTAAAAAAATGTTTTCTTTTATTATATTATCATCAGGTGGCATTATTGTGGTCGATGGGAATCAGGTGTATGAGACAGCGGCTCTAAAAAATGTAGTTACGCTGCTCAAATAAATATTATTTGAGATTTTCTACATACTTGAATGTTTACGTTTAGCCTTATAAAATACTAGCTGGAGGGTATCCACATCGCATGTGTTTTATCTGTGGCTGTAGAATTCTCAAAATAATTAAGTCTGTTTTTTTTTCTAGCCAGTATCGGACATTCTGCCATTGCTAAGGTACGAACCAAGAAAGTGAATATTTCATATTTTTCCTGAAAGTTTTGGAACGGTCATTTTTTGATATTCTTTACCGTTTGGGCTTTGTTATTACATCGCTAACTAACTCGGCTTTAAGTATGAATTTCAATATTTTAGCCACAGTAGCTCAGAAAGTGTGACGTATTAGAAACCTGGATGATTTTGGTTCAAATCCAAACTGGACCTAAAATTTAGCATTAACTTGACCTGTGGCATTGTGACTAGCCTTAGCTTTTTTTCCTCTTAGTTTGTAGGTTATGAAAATGGGTTATTAGTCAAAGTGAAAAGAGGCCTTACCTGGTTCAGTACATTTGAAGGAGTTATATATTCTGCAGTCAGATACAAGAACAGTTGTTTGACATTCCAATTGAATATTTGGGTAAGATTAGCTTGAAGATCAAATGTAATAAAACCTAAATCATTTTTCTCCCTGGAGGCACTGAAGTCAGGAACATTTTTGCTGCAAATAAAATAGATGTGGAGAAAGGTCAATTGTTTGTCGGAAATGATATTTCTTTATACGAATCAAATATGATCTGTGACTTGGAATTGGAACTTCTTTTATCTTAAAATGTAGACGATATGTCAGCTTATTATAGACGTTTTTAGTATCATTTTATACCAATATCCGACTTTAAAACCTCAGAGCCAACGTCAATGGCACGTTGAATACACCAGTTCTCGTAAGATCACTGAAATTAAGCAACGTCCATAAAGATTTTATTTGGTGGAAGACTACCTAAGTTTGAGCTCTCGTGATAACGCTAACTATCCGCCCAAACCCAGATTGGGTTAGGTGTGAGGTCAATGTAGGGAGCTGATTTGAAAACTTCCAGCAAAATGAGGGTAAAATCGGATAATCTTACATGTTGATAGACGTTAAACAAAAAACTTACAAACCAGCTACCCACATTGACCTCACCCAGCCTTGAGCAGGGAACTTACGTAGTCAACTACCAGATACAACCTCACTTGATGTTATTTAACTTTAGTATTCTTACGAGAACTGTTGTGTATTCAGTGCTCCGTTGACTCTGGCCAGTCTTCCTTAACTAAACATACGGAACGTGGTACTGATAACGTCATGATTTTCTGCCAATGAAAATAGCATGTAATCTTAATGTCATGAACCAAACCGGCCACCGTGAATATGGGTTGTTTGTATTATTGATACTTTGCACTTTTTTCTACCGACGCGACGAAGGTACCAAGATAACATTACCTTTATTATAACTAGTTCGTGATGTGTCAAAGCAGTACGGGTATTCTTGTTGAATAGGGATGCCCTGAACGAGGACCAGAGATGATAAAAACATTTTGTTTATACTTACACTACTATTTTTACAGTTTTGATGTCAACTTCTGTCCTGGAATCCACCAGGACTGTGGATAGGAAACATATGAATGTGAGAAAAGATAGAACACTCAGAGTATAAGCTAGAATAGCATTTCCACGACTTAGTAAAGAATGCATCGTACTATAACATACGAGGAATATATTATTGTAAAAAGATTAATAAAAATCAAGATTTGTAATAATTACTCATTCGATATTGATTGAACAAACTCTAACACTACTTCTGACTCAAGATTAAAGATTTTAAAAGATACGTGTACTTTTTACAGTAAACAAATGAAAGCAATGTTGTCAGTTGACACTTAATTCATTTTTCTTAAAAAAGTGCTAGTTTTTTTTTGTTTTGTTTAAAAAGGCTAGTTTTTTCTGAATTTGAATTATTCTTTTAAGTAGGTATTAGGTTTATTATGATTTTGCCAGGCCAGGTTTGAGGACGATTATACAATCGTGTGTTAATTTGTATTTCCTAGGTACCTACGATAACCTTTGAACTTGTTCATGATCAGTCGGGTTCTGGAACCAGGGAGGAGTGTCTTGCAACCCTTTGAATTTTTTAAACAATTTTAACCCAATTAGAGAGGTTAGGAAACTTTTTTGCGGGCATGTCTCTATTGCGTATGTACAACCGTCCAAAATGGATCCATGACAGCCAAAGAAAAAACGATTTTTTTTAATTTTTTTTTTTGTAATTCTCTGAAAAGGGTTGCCAAACACCTCCCCGGTTCCAGACCAGATCAGTCGTCCATACGCGGATTCGGCACAATGAGGACAAGTTTTTACCGGAGCCAATATTATTACGAAAGATTTTTCATTTCGTTTGTAATGTTTAATAGGTATAAGCGTCAAGATGACGTCTCCCAAACCAAAGAGGTTTTGATCGGCCTTGCCTCGATGATGAAGTTGTTTTTCCGGTAAAATTATAACATCACAAAGGGTTTTCAATTTCGTTTGTAATGTTCAATATAAGCATCAAGATGAACGTCCCCCAAACCAGAGAGGTTAGGAAAAGTTTTGATCGGCCTTGCCTCGATGGAGATGTTTTTCCTGTAAAAAACGAATTTGATCAACTAGTCGCGATTTTGAAAAACATTACAAACGAAATGAAAACCCTCTGTAATGATATAATAGTGGCTCCGGTAAAAACTTGTCCTCGTCCATTATTCGGGCCTCCATACGTATACATAAAAAACGCCTTCATTTATATTAGAAAGGTCATTTTCTTTTTCTATGTACTGCATTTTGCGTATATCTGTATCTTTAGCTAGGCGTTATATAATTATTCGATTTAATGGAGATTCCAAAATTTCGTGGGCTCACCAATATTAATATAGGATAATTATATTTAATTTCTGACAATGTTTTACAAACATGTCTTACACTGTATAACATGAGGTAAAATTATACAATTATTTCAATTTTCACATATATTATTTTAACTGGGTGAGATCAATGTGGGTAGCTGGTTTGTGGTTTGAAAGTTTCCAGCGAATGGACGGTAAAACCTCCGTCTTGAATGACCAATAAGATGTTAAAGAAACGTTAGACAAAAAAAAAAAAAAAAAAAAAAAAAAAAAAAAAAAAAAAAAAAAAAAAAAAAAAAAANAACATTATCTCCTTGCCTTCAATACGTACAATGTACGTATTGAAGTCAAGGAGATAATGTTGACAAATAAGTGGCTTTCAATTTTCTTTCTCCATCTATTCTAGGCCACGAACTTTTAGAACGGCCCTTGTAGGTAATCTTTGGAATCAGTCTCCTAAAAATCCCTTTCTGAAAATATCGAGGAATTATATAAGAATCGAGACATTTTTTAAAGAGTGACTTATCATAATGCAGTAATTAAGAGTCATTCCAAGGTCTAATTAATTACTGAAAAATCACGAATTGAAAAATTCCCTTATGTAAGTGAAAAATAGCCATGAAAACCTTCCTCACCTCTTTGGATGGTGAAAAGTATACACGAATGTAAAAAAATACTCATTGTTAATTGTTTCAATATATGCGTTAACCTAACTCACGTGTGTCCTCTTTGCAAACGAACCTCCGAACCCTAGGTTGGTTAAAATTTAACGAGATCTATGGATATTCGTTATTCGTATTAGGTATTAAGAATATTGGACAATTCAGACTGTATGTTGTGCACTCCGTAGAAGTGTATCAAGACGCTGCATACGTCCTGTATATGACTGTTTTTTAATAATACGGAAGATGTCAACCTGCGAGATAAGATTAGATCCGTTATGAGAGAATCTACTATACGAGTAATACTGAAAGCAAGAATACGAATCAAATAGGGGGGCTTGCACACTGCACACGCATACTGGAGAGTTTAGCTCTTTTTCACCGGACCGTAATATTGAAAGGGGGGTGTCTGGACAACGTTTTAGGAGAGGCTATTTCTTTGAAAAGAATCCAAAAATCCTTGGAAATCATTTCACGAAAAGAAAAATACAAAAAAAAAAAAAAAAAAAAAAAAAAAAAAAAAAAAAAAAAAANAAAAAAAAAAAAAAATCGAGCTTTTGAGGAAACATATTAAATTTGGTACTTGCAGTTATCAAAGTGTGTCATGTGTGCCAAGGGACTGATACAGGACATCAGTTAAGAGGGGAATCAAGGCCTCAACTCCGGATATCACCATCGGAGTCAGTAAACTAAATGATTTTTTTTCATAAACGAAAAACAGGGAGTCTCCCACTGTGTCAAATTAAACTTTATATTGTTTATTTTTTTTGCTATTTCGTAGTGATATGAGGAAATGTTTAAAATTCTGTTTGTACATTCGTTCCAGTATAACTCTCAAAGGATTTGTCTGAATTTGCTCTTGGTATAGACCAGCAGTGTCCAACCTTCTGTGAGCCGCGACTCCCTTAATTAAATCGAAAAAAAAAAAAAAAAAAATANAAAAAAAAAAAAAAAACGTGACCCCCCCCCAAAGACACATCTAAGGTTACTGATATGTAGTTCGTGTTCAATAATACCTACTGACGGCTAATCTTAGATTTGGCTCAATGTTTATACCAGATCTGTGCTTTTTCTTAAAATTGTTGTTAGGCGAATGGTAATCACCTTTTTAAAACAATTTTAGTCGATTTTTTTTCTCCTCTAGAACAAACTGGAGGAGCGGTGGATTATCTAGAAAATTGAGCGCCAGGGGCAAAGAATGATACGCACTCCCATCCATCATTTTACACGTTTCTCATCCTACAAACTCTGTAGACTAAGTTCTGTAACACATTATTTTGAACAATTTTCACGCTCTATTTCGTTATTAACGTTAATTCACGTACATATTCGTACTTCACCAAACAATCGCTAATACTTGGTCAAATATATATTATGAAAACGATCGATCGATCGTACTTGAGATCAACCATGAGTCAAAGTAGATTAAATCTTTGAATAACATGTTAATTATAAGTGTTAAAAGATATTAACTTTTTAAATCAATTAAAACGAAACACTTACCAAAAACACTATTATAATTATTTATGAAGAAACTAGTTTCGAATCATTCGATTCATCATCAATCTAGTCGAGTCGAAGGATGGAAGTTAACTGNCATCAATGTCTCTCGTTTACATTCCTCTCATCAATGTCTCCCGTTTAGCGCCATCATTCTCGTATCTTTCCTTGAACATGCATGACACATTGTCACTCATTTCCTCTTACTGCCTCGTATTGACTGAGTAAACATTGTACAGGTATGATTCAGAAATGCGTGCAATTGTTCAAAAATTGGTTGCATCACTCAGACTACTCAGAGGTATCTTTATCAGCTTTATCTCAACTATGAGGTGTGACAAACTAATTCTTCAGATAAGACTCATAACTCTATGACAAACTCTGAAAATAATATTTTTAACGCAACGTACTGTTATCTTTAACCCTTCTATGATCAACTTTCATTACGAAAGGTTTGGTCTGACAAACTTTGAAACAGACTTCACCCAGAACATCAAGGGGAAATAAATGACGTCCTTCTCAATAAAGAAATTGCGGAAGATCTCCACCATTTGGAGCAGTTTTTGGGAAGGTTCCTACATTTACAAAAGAAATAACTCAGTTACAGCCTCTCCTGCAGTTTCGTTATAACTAGTAGTTCTGTGAATTATATACCTCACTTAAATAATGGACCACAATTGTCCCCGGTGTTCCAACTGAACCTAAACTAATCAGCCAAGACCAAGTCCTATCAAAAACGCACAAGGCGGTTGAGAGTTATCGTGGAGAAAACAGACAGACAGGTAAACAGACGTTTAAAAAAATTGTGTCGGTAAAACTACACCTTGTTCGATCTCACACAGGGACGGATCGAGGCTAAAATTATAGGGGAGAACTAAGGAAATAAAATGCATTTATTGGCAATAATGTGTCACTAAACTCTGCAGAACGTCTCAAGAAAACCGCATTTTCAAATCTTCTGTGACTATTTCAATAACTTCCAACTAGATGCTTTATTAAAAAAAGAAAAAATGCTGTTTCTGCAGCATTGTGGGATTTTCCCAATATCAATTTATCCAATTAATTGGAATTTTTCTATTTTACCTACAATGCTGGCACCGGATTGCTATGCGCACTTATCTCCATTGCTACTCATTGTCCTCACGAGGACGAGTGGGCCCCGAAAACATCCAAACCACAGTGAAAAATGTTTTCCCCCGCCAGGATTCGAAGCTGGGTCTCCCAAGTGCAAGACTAGAGCAGTGATCATTGAACCATGGGAGCTGGTAGATGCTTTATTAATCTGTCTAAGTTCAAAATACCCCATCTCCACTGTTATAACAGTTATATCAGCTGATTGACATTTGTTTCACCTATTGCAAGAACTTTGGGGGGGAGAGGAGGAGAGAAACTCTCCCCCGTCCCCCCGTGGATCCGCTCCTGACCTCATATGAGCGGAGTCCCATCCAAAGTGGGTATTTTATTTAAATAAAATAGGTATTTAGGGGGAAAAAAATCAGAATCAATTTAATGACAAATTTAATCGAGCTAATTTTAACTATTCATAAAGATCTATTCAAGTATGTATTTATATTTCAATGAACAATTCCACAAAAAATGTGTATGAATAATGAAAGATTACTTATTTTACGGGGAGTGAATATAGCGTCCATAAATATTTTCAATTTCCGCAGGAAAGCGATTTTTTTTGTAAAAATAATCATTATCAGTCTTCGAACGAATTTAATTGAGAAACTGAGCATTAGGTTACCTATTATCAATGAGGGTTAAACATATTTCAAGTACCTACTAAAATTATATTATTAATCTTTGTTAGTAATAATTATTGCAACAGACCCACAAATTTGTTCGAAAATTTATCAATTCAAACTAACGAAGTTTGAAATATCGCTATCGAAAAAGTACGTTTAAAAAAATCTGATTTAAAAACAATTTTTTTTTAAAAAAAAAAGTAGCTTTAGATATATGTGTGTAATATACCCATCTACCTTAATTTAATATTTTAATTTTTTTCGAATAATTGGGGCCGTATAATTCATTGACGATTCGGTCCTAAAAATCAAAAATTCTAACTTTAATAATGCTATCGACTGCCTTTAAATTTTTTTCTAAACTGCCATTGTTTTTAATACATCTTTTGTTACAGTCAGTTAAATCAATATAAATGTTCTTAGAAATTAAAATGCTTAATTTTAATCGACACACTAAATTTTCATCACTAAATAGATCACCTCACTATTTAATTTTAATTAATCTAATTGTGTTTGTAAATATTGTAAAATGTACGTTAATTGTAAATAGTGATAAGTGTCCCTTGCTAAGTGAAATATGTAACGAGAGAAATATCACAAATGAACAATTGTTAAGAATTAAAAGACAGATTTATGTTCCACCCTATCAGACCCAGGGTCGGAATCCTTATTATCCTCAACAACAAAATCAAATCTCTTATGTAAATCAGTATAGACAAAATAGTCAAGGTGAGAAACTTTTCAAGTAGTCAATTATTAGTTGAACTAGCGGCGTTAAGTGTGTGGCATAACCAGGTGATATGCAGCATAACAACCCCGAAAACTTCAAAGTGCGTCGCCGACTGTCCTTAAATGTAAAAAGAAAAATACCCTGTGACAGGGAGTTTATCAGAATTTTTTCTTAGTGTAACTGTGTTTGGCGGTAACTCAGCCTCTCGGATATTCTTGAGTAGCTAATATGATAATAAGGACATGTAGTTGCATTATAAGGTAATTGGTAAACTGATGTAGCTTAGGCTTAGTGATATTGGAGTGAATGTTGAAAATACCTTGTAATGCTATGATGACCCCAAACTTAAAATAAAAATATTTGCTTTGCGAAAAAAAGAAAGAAAAAAAAATCGCAGTGGTTCCGCCAAGTTACTGAAATTTAAAAACAAAAGAAATCGTGTGGAATAATGCTAGACATTATTATGTAGGTATGAGGAAAAACTCGGTACTTTAAGAATTTTGAGGAGGAGTAGGTATGTAAACTATTGGAAAGGGCTTTTACGGAAAATACAATCAAATGACTACAGACACGCTCATTTTATCTTGAGGCTTCAATAGAGGATTGGAGTTCATCGTCATGGTCAATGGTCATCCGCAATTTTCTGACTATCTACTGATTTTTCTCTTCTCTTGCAGATCCTTACAGCAATCGCTATGCACCTCCAACATTTAGGTCCGGTTTATTCGATGATTTCTACGTAATCTCCGAAGCTAGACTAAAAGAGATTCGTTCCGAGTTCCTCTATTGGTTTTTTGATAGAGGTGGTGAGGACAATGAGGGGGATTACCAAAAAGATATTCACAGCTCAACTCCGCAGATACACAAGAACTTTAACTTTCAGTTGCCATTCTTTGGATTTAGATTCAACTACACAAGGGTAAGGTTCCACCACCAAAGTTTCCACCAATATGGGCTCAAATGGCAATTTACGGGTCCACTGCTCACTCAATACATTAATCGCCAGGTGTTTATTCAGCCCAAATTATGATAACAATAAAAATATAGGCTTTTCCTGTTCTTTTATGGCTGGTTCAATAATTTATATTACATCTTCATCAGCTCTATTTTGAAATTGTCTCTACCTGAGGTACTAGTGATTCTGTGAATTGAAGACCTCTCTTACATAAATGGCCACTATTTGGCCTTAAACCCATTATGGCTCAAAAACTAAATATTCTGTGAATATTATGAATGGTCATAGCAATCGGATAAGACGCTTGAGAGTTATCGTGGCACAAAAATACAAACAAAATAAATTTTGTCGTGTTAAAACGAGACCTCAATTAACCAGCAATTCTTTAGACCATAGGTATAAATTGGATGAAAGATAATTCCTGAGTTTCGGAGGTTCCCACAGTGATTTCAATGACTGCAGACCTGTCTGCTGTCTTTCTCTGACCTTTTATTACAGTACTCTATCTCAGGAATAGTAAGAGAGACATTGTTATTCCCCCTCCCCCCCCAATCACATAAAAAGTAATTTTAACCAATAATTGCTAAAAGCCCTCCGAACCATTTATTCGTATTTGCAGATATCTCGGCATGGCTACTTAGAGTTCAGTGACCCACCTGAACATTTCACTTATCCGTTATCTTTTCCCAATAAAGACTGGCCCAAGAAGAATGATCCAGCATTCATTGGAATATTTTACAGCAAATGTCGGATTGGATCCGTCAGAACTACGGACATAGATCAAAGGACTCCTGGCGTTTATTTTAGGTAAATATTATTTTCAGGATATAATGCTTCACAAGATATTATTATAAACCTAAGCTGCTAGAATTAGATGGTGGCCGCAGCTTTGTATACCTGTTCCGTGCCTGTTGAATTCCCATTGACCAAAATACTTACTCGTAATACACAGCCTCAGTAGCTCAGTTAGTTGAGGCGGTGGATTCGTAACCAGGAGGCTGTTGGTGCGAATCCAACTCCATCCCCCCCCCCTTCGACACAAGATTGGAAATAGAATCTTTAGAAGATGGCGCCTATTAAAAATATATGCATGTAGGTATATATTTTTTTAAAAAAATAATCTCTCTAGTTCTCGGTTTATATTTTTCAATAATGATCCTTCCAAAGGTCATCACGAAAAAAATACCCCCCTCAAAATTTGATATTTTTTTTTCTTTGCACATATCGGAAACAGTGCCTCGAGAAATTCGGGTTGCACTCAGCCTGAATAAATTTCTTCAGCTAATAAAAAATATGCCTTACCCTAAAGCCATTTACTAGTTATCATCACATTTCCCACACAGAAAACTCTAAGAAATATGATCCAGTTTTTGGAGTAGGTAATTTATTATTAAATTCTAAGAAATATGATCCAGTTTTTAGAGTAATTTATTATTAAACTCCAAGAAATATGATCCAGTTTTTGGAGTAGGTAGTTTATTATTAAATTCTAAGAAATATGATCTAGTTTTTAGAGTAATTTATTATTAAACTCCAAGAAATATGATCCAGTTTTTAGAGTAATTTATTATTAAACTCCAAGAAATATGATCTAGTTTTTAGAGTAATTTATTATTAAACACCAAGAAATATGATCTAGTTTTTAGAGTAATTTATTATTAAACACCAAGAAATATGATCTAGTTTTTAGAGTAATTTATTATTAAACTCCAAGAAATATGATCTAGTTTTTATAGTAATTTATTATTAAACACCAAGAAATATGATCTAGTTTTAAGAGTAATTTATTATTAAACACCAAGAAATATGATCTAGTTTTTAGAATAATTTATTATTAAACTCCAAGAAATATGATTCAGGTTTAGAGTAATTTATTATTAATTAAATTTTTTTCGCTAATTAAAGGTATTCAATATTTCTAGGTTGGAAAGAGATTTGCAAAGTCGAACTGATCAATTTGGTGTCGAAATGCGAGAAAGACTGAAATGGGATATCAGAGATGGTGTTGTTGGCGCGGACACGTTCAGTCCGAAACATTCCGTCATTGTGACGTGGAAGAATGTTTCTTTTTCAGGAGGAATCGACAATTCACTTTACAAGGTAGAGTAGTACCTCGAACGCACTGCAATTTTAGGTTGCATACAATCATAGGTAATATAAATTAGTACATTCTACCATTTCTACCTGCTTCCCCAAACGACCATAGATAAAGGACCCTAATACCTACTTATTGATTTCCTTTTTTGTGCCTGATGGGTAAGTAGTTTTTAATACGACTCAATTATTTTCCGTCTTCACGTCTCTTTACTCTTTAACATTTACGCTCAACCGAGCTGGGAGTTGGGTATGCTAAGGCAGACATTTTTCGATTTTTTTTTTTTTTTACAGAAAATTACAATTTTGTGGCTTTAGATTTCAGTTAGTTGGCACTAATTCAGATAGTTGAAACACTAATATTATTGTACGAGGTACCAGTACTAACATTTTATTAAACCAAGTTCTTCTTGATTTCAGACTAACACGTTTCAGCTGGTGTTGGCAACGGACGAGGTTTATTCGTACGCAATATTTAACTATGCTGAGATCCAGTGGACTTCGCACACGGAGGCAGGTGGAGACACAACGGGCGGTGAAGGAGGTGTGCCTGCTTTTGTAAGTTCTAGAGAATTATTCCAATTTAGTATTTTACTGGTGACAGTAGAAGGAAAGGAGCAGATACCTATTTTTGTATGGTCTAGGAGGAAAGCAGCAGATACTTATTTTTGTATGAAAGGAGTAGACGCCCAACATTTTTGTATGGTCCCGATAACTATCGAGACTATCATCTGATCTAATTTTTGTTAATTGTTGAAATCTTTAAAAAAACATGTTTATTTTCAACTCCAGGTTGGATTCAATGCCGGAAATGGAACTCGAAGTTATGAGTACTATCCTTACTCCCAAAGATCTACCATCAGAGATTTGGTTGGTCGCGGATGGGCAAATGGTTTCCCAGGAAGACATATTTTTAGAATTGATGAGAATATCATGCTGGGGACTTGTAATAAAGATATAGGTAAGTATACAGACCAGAATGACTGGTCATCTGCTTAACTATTGAAAGGCTGGGGAGCTTTGAATTCTGTAAAATTCTAGACATAGAAATGAGGCCAATGAAATGGTCAGGGTGAACTTTTATTTTTTATAAATATAACGACTAGCGGATCTATTGGAGGTTTTTAAAGTTTAAAATTGTTAAACTATGTAGAGCCGCCTCTGTTTTAAACCTTCATTTAAAAGTTGACTTAATGTATTCCATAAAAGTTATCATATCTGCCGAAATCATCAAAAGTCAACATTTTTATTTTCAACAGTGTCTAATGCTCGTAAAGTCAAATCAAATCTATTTGTTAAAAAAAAAAAAAAAAAATAGATTTGTTTTGGTTAAAATTAGGCCATTTTCATATTTTTGCAAACGCAACAGTGTTTGCCAGGGGCAATCGCCCCCCCCCTCCCTCTCAGAGGCCAGATTTTTTTTCATTGAAACAAAAAAAAAACAAATTCTGGTATCATTTTCCTAATAATTTGTGTATAAAACTGTACGAAAATGCATAGATTTCGTCCAGACACATAAAAATTATTAGGTAAATCGTGGCCGACCGTAATCGCCCCCATCTCACCGATCGCTCTGTATCCGCCTGGCGATTGCATAAACGAAACACACTCGTATTATGATCATGGACATATTTAATCTTGTAAGAAATGTTTAATGATGTTTAATCTTGTACCGATGGATGTTCATCCCTCAGTACCTTCCTAAATATTTCAATGGTGATATTTTTATTTCCAGCCGGTGCCAATCTTCCACTTGTGTTTGCTCCTGAGAGTGGCAACATGTTAGGAGGTACTGTGGTCAACATAACAGGCCCGTGTTTTGAACCGGGAATGAAAATACGATGCAAGTAAGTTCATACTGGTCTAAGAAGGATTCTGTTATTTTGAATATGATTCAAACAATAACGAACCAGCGTCTATGGCACGTTGAATACACCAGTTCCCGTTAAGCAACGTCCAGCGAGCTTGTACTATGTGGGTGTCTACGTGGATTCGCGGCCTCGTGATGCTGGCTATTTTTCCGGCCCAACCCAGGCGGGGTAGGTCAATGTGGGTAGCTGGTTTGTAAGTTTCCAGGGAATAGAAGATAAAATGACAATTAGAAGTTTGACTTTCATATTGCAACCCTTCCAATAGCTGCACCATTGATAATGCTTTAAAAATTAAACTAGTTCCATGGATTTGTAACATCATAAATGCCTGTCTTCTCAATTGTCTCAAGAAATAGTCATTTTTATCAAAAAGTACCATCTTCGAATTTTGCACCTGGATTTTGGCAGGCTTACTTCGGTGCCGATTTGACAAAAAAAAGTAGTGATATCCCCCACCCAAAAAAAAAAAAAAAA
>CM022879.1:24025596-24071866 GCA_012654025.1 Pachypsylla venusta | reverse complement strand
GACTCGAGTCTACTAATCTATGTGACCTAAGTGTATCTGCTCAGGGAAGATTAATGAGTCCATTAATAGTATGGAAGAATTTTACTCACGAGTACCTGGGACCCGAGTTAAAACTGAACTCGAGTCGAGGAAGTCCCGCATCGCAATCTTCTACCTCCCCTCTTGCCTTTACTCGTTGGCCTTGGCTTCGGAAGGAAGGCGATCTGTGGAGAGCTAGACTGTGTTGAGAGAACATGATTTTTTGGAGTCGGTGTTTCTGAGGATTAGCCTCTGCCTATGTTTACATGCATGGTTCACGCCAGACAGTTGTAACAGTTTAATGGTATTTTTTCTTCTGTTTCCTCCAGAAACTCCCGCTACAGCCACAGAAAGAATATACTTTGAAACAGACGCTGTCCATGAGCGGTATCCGGAAGAGATCAAAATAACTTGGGACAAATATAATTTAACTTCAAATTTAAATACGCCTATCAGCATATCTCTTTTTGGCTATCGAGAGACTACTATTACGCCGGAATTGGTCTATATTGATATGCTTGAGGTAAGAATGATTATGTTTAAGGTGATAGTAAATAAGACTAACACTAACAGGGCTCCGTATTCAAAAAATATGGGTTTCCTTTAAACAGGGGCGGATTTAAGGCTATATCTTTGGGGGGGCGGTGCAGCACTTTGGGAGGGGATACTTCCGGAGGGTATGGAATACCCCCCCCAGGTGAGGGGGCCAACCCCGCTGGAAACTTGTAAACCGGAAAAATAGCCAGCATCACGAAAGGGCGAACCCACGTGGACACCCACATAGATCAACCTCGCTGGACGTTGCTTAAATTCAGTGACGCAACGAGAACTGGTGTATTGAAAGTGCATAGACGCTGGCTAAGATTGTATTTAGGTATAAAATCAAAATGAGAAAAATATTTTTAAAAAAAGAGTTGACTTCCGACTTTTAACTTTGAGATGACATTTCCGCTTCTGTTTCCCAAAGTTACAATATTTTTCATTCCTTTCTTTGTGCTGGGGTTCAAAATTTCAGGAAGGTGTTGCCAACTCAGGATCATACACAATCGCTCCGTCAGCTTATAGGATGCGATACAACTGGAACATGCATGACATCCGGTTTGGTTTTGTACACATCAATCTGACCAATCCGGTAACGTACGCCGGACTTACAGTATCGCCGTAAGTAGAAAACTACTGCGACATGTAATATTCAGTAAAATCAACTTAAAAGTTTTGAAAAAAATTCAAACACACAAAATCAGAAGTTTAGCTATAGTAGGCTAATAAGGGACAATTGCTATTGCAGGACTCTGATTTTAAAATATAGTGCGACTTTCAGCTTGTACAGCAATCATAAATATTGGTATATTTCGTAATCATTAACATCTGATAATAGAATTAATTGTTGCCAAGAACAAGTACACGCTTTTTCTCATCAACTAAATGAATTGCCTATTTTTACTTTTATTATGAAAACATAGTACAGGAAAAATTTACGGGCCATAAATTTTTCTCCCCGACCCGGATTTTCTGTTTACGGCCCTGCCCATGATGTCCTTCGCATTGATATCATACTAGTCGTTTTGTGATTTATAGACCTCATTCTCTTAAATGACCATCATTTTTCCCCAAATGACCTAAAAACCTAAAACTAATCAGCTAATGCTATAAATATAATGACTGTCCATACCAAATTTCATCAAATTCGGTTAAGGCGTTCGAGAGTTATCGTGATATAAAAAGACAATTTGTTGTTTTAAAACTAGACCTCTCTTCATTCTATCTCCGGCGAATATAATTTACTACAAGAAACGAAAATAAAAGTTGCTGGAAACATATTGTGAATTTATGAAAAGTGGAGAGAGTCTGCGGTGTTCATACTTGGTTCTTCTTTTACAGAGTATTATGGAGTAAACCAGTTCCACTCGGTTGGTACTTTGCACCACAATGGTACAGAGAGTTTGGCGAGAAGTGGGAAGAAAATTTATGTGACGAGTGGATCAAAAATGACAGATACTTGAAAAACTTTGCCGCGGATGTAAGTTGAACGAAGAGTCATGTCTGAAGTGTGAACAGTGCCTAGTTACTCCTCTGGCCTTATAACCAAAAGGGTGTCGGTTCCACTCAAGATATTCAACTTAATCTTTACATTAATTTGAGAATTTGAACTGAAGCTAAATAGTCAGCTGGAAGTCAATCGGCCCGAATTTCATAAAATTTTGAGGAGCATGAAACTTCTAATTTTATTTTCCAATAATTTTAATATTGAGTTGATAATTAATTAAAGTACTCAATTTTCATGAAGTTTATATTACATGATGTTTATATGTATGGTAAACCGATGGGCGTGGCTTCACTCCCAAGTTGAGACAGGATGTTTCCTCATTCATTTGAGAACTCTAAGGGTTAGGTGGTAGAAAATGCCTCAAGAGTTTATTAAAATTACACATCGGCAGAAAAAAATATAATGTGAGCGAAGCCTTTTAATATTTCATCTATTAGCTTGTTAAGATATGTATAATTTTCTCGTGTTTCAGATATCCCAGTGCCCATGTACATTGGAACAAGCTTTGGCAGATAAAGGAAGATTTCTGCCTGATTATGATTGTGATATTGATTTGAACCCTAACTGTTTCTACAACAAAGGAGCAAGACATTGCGTGAAAACGGGAGCTCCCAGGTAAATTAAAAAAATGTCATTTTTGGATTAAAAAAATTGTAAATCTTTGAATAACATGTTAATTAAAAGTGTTAAAAAATATTAACTTTTAAATAAATTAAAACAAAACACTTACCGAAAACACTATTTAATTAATAGTATTTAAAAGTTAATAAAAAAATGTATCTCTCCTTCTTTCCCCCAATCAGGGAAAAGATTTGACACTGGGAGCTTCATCCAATAATATTGTCCTTTAGTCGAGTCGGTTTGATTGTTCACTTTTTACACATGATTTTAAAAATTCAACCCCCCAAAATCACTTTTCCAACTTTATTATTATTATTTTCCAGCTTGATCGGTTCCGAACAACAATGTTGTTATGACAAGAATGACTATCTGATGTTATCCTATGATCAGCAATGGGGATCCAGACCGAGACGGTCTCACAATTTGGGATACCTGCCGTGGACAGAGGCCAACAAGGTACTCTCAATTAATACAGAAACACAACTGATTTCAGTTCGGTAGGGCCAGATTAATATTGGTGAAAAACAAATAATATTATTATGAATTACACCAGAAATCAGTCATCCATTCATCCGCGGGGAAATATCTATCAAAAACAAACGTAGTCAAAGTATGTACATTCATTACTCATTTCCTTCTGCTGCATTTATTTAAAGTGCTCTCTAAATTGGTAAAATATTAACTTATTTAGAGCTGCAGACCATTTATAGCCGGGTACCATCCATAAAGATGATGCCACATTGATGACAATGAAAATTTAAGGAAAATCAATCTTTAAGAGTCAGTTGAATTCATTAAAATTAGGTATTTGGATTGTGACCACGGGTTAATGGAAAATAAAACGCCGCAGAAAATAAAACCTCGGAATAAGTGCTGAGTTTGCTATAATCGTCCTTACTTGTTGAGAAAAATATTTATTTAAAGAATTTATATATACAGATTTCATTAGAAAAACGCTAAGCTTTTATTTGACTTTACGTCTCTTTAAGCTGAGGCTTTTGAGACGGCGGTGATGTATTCCATTCGCTTGGACTTTTATACATATATTTAAAGGAACAATTTATTATTCCTTCCATAGGACGATTTTAGATTTACTTTCGCCTTAAAAATCAAAATTAAATTGATTTTGTCATTTTATTCTCAGGTTCCTTCTCTATCACAATGGTTCCACGACATGTCTCCTTTCTACATGTGTTGTCTTTGGCAACATGAGCAAGCAGTTGGTTGTGAGACATTTCGTTTTGAACGCAGACCTTCTCAAGATTGTGTTGCTTATCAAGCACCTTCTGTCGGTAAGTTTTCAAAGAAGAATGAGAAACACCTAGTTGCTTTTTCAACAATTTCCCTAAAGATCTTTTCTCCTCTCTCGGATTTTGCACTCTCCACATCTTTTAATTGTATTTTTCCTCCAACTGTAGTTTTCATCGCTTTCTTTTCTTTTCCCCAATTATTTCCAATAGCAAATTAGATTGGCCTCTTGCATCGCTCGAGTTGGTCAATTCTCCGTATTCATCTTTTGGATTTCTCAGATAGTCAATGACCTTTTAGAAATAATTTTTAGGTGAAACACCACAATCTTCTCTTCAAATTCAAATGGAGCTCATCTGTGCATTTTCTTCTTTTCCAGCCACGGTGTTTGGCGATCCTCATTTTATAACGTTTGATGATTTGGAGTACACATTTAATGGGAAAGGTGAATTCGTTTTGGTTCATGCTGACACTGAAAAACAGAAGTTTGATGTTCAAGCGAGATTTGAACAATTACCAAACAATATCTACGGACCTGTCAGAGCAACGCAGCTTACATCAATTGTGGGTAAGTTTTTCTTACTTACCTAATAGACCTAGAATTTATATTTCCAGACGTCCCAAAGCAAATGAACTTTTTTTTTTCAAGAACATATTATAAATCTAATGAAAATCTTCATAAAACTGCTATTCGCTCTAATTTTAAATGAATTTGCATCTTTTTCCGCAGCACGGGACAACACTTCAGCTATTATAGAAGTTAGACTAAGGCCACCGCAAGCTCAATGGAGATACAGGCTTGATGTTTTTGCAAATGGAAAACGAATCTTCTTCGATAGGACTTCCTTAAAAACTCAACATTTTCACGGTAAGTTTGTGTTCCAAATGGTATGAGTAAAAACAGAGGCGGATTTGAGGGGGGCGGCCGCTCCTCCCCTTTGGCGAAATGAAGTGTGAATATTTATACAGTTATCTTCCACTAAATAAATTATGGCATACACATTTTTCTCATTGTCTGATTTTATAAAAAAAAATTCAAATAAAACATTCCAGATATATAACGTTATAACAACGCCCCGCACTCCCCTCGTCAATTGTTTACATCAGCTGGTCGAAGATTTATTTTACATTTAACAAACATTTTTACTGTCCAGGGACAGTAAAAATGCCGCTACGAGCGCTCTATTCTCAGCCACCAACTACATGTCACATCCGAGCATGCGCCGCGCCGACTAGGCACGTCGGCGATTTTGCAATGTACGTAAAGTAGTAGTTTGTATAGTACACTGCAATTCTGCAACAGTTAAAGTAATAGCGTGTGTTAATTTTAAAAATTCTTTTTATGGTTATATCATGGACGTGTTAATTCTTTCTATTAAAGGGCGTGTTTTTATTTCAAAATTCGCTCATCTCACGTTAGCTTGAATTTTTTTTTTATAATTTCCATTGCATGTTGTTGTTAAAAAATGTTATAGTTTTAGTCACTTGTGTATGAAACAACATTGCACTTTTAGAGATTTTCACTTTTTGACTCCTAATTATATAGGGGGAGGCCACCCGGACCCCCTGTAATTCTATACCCCCCATAACCCCCAAGGATTCCCTTTCAAAGTGCTTCACCGCCCCCCAAGATATATCCTTAAATCCGCCCCTGCCTTTTTTACTCATAAAGCTATATAAATATTGAGTTTGAACGCTTTAAAAAAAGGTAAAAAATTGATCTGCCATTTCCGTTAAACCTCTCTGCTATTTTCCCAAAAGTATTTTCAAATCTCATACAAACTTCTAAAATAAATTATGCTAGATTAACTGTTGTGTTACANTTAAAGACAAATACTAATATACGTAAAGAGTTATAAGCCACGTCTTAATTCAAATTTGACGAAAAAAATGGTAATCATTTTCGCTCTTCTTTCTGTTTGAGCCAAGTTTAAAATGAAACTATGATTGACATTTTCAGAACCAAACACAAGGATTGTTGGGAAATTGGAGTTTCGACGTCAGTGATGATTTAGCTCTCCCAGATGGAACCCTCATGTATCCAAATATCAATAATTTTGAACGTGTTCATAAAGATTTTGGTTTAAGATGTAAGTTGGTTTAAGAGTAGGTACAGTAAAAAATTGTGTGTTGTATGATCAATTAATTAATTTTCCGTGAATTGATATGACTTTTAAAACATTCCATTTCACTAATTTCTTGATTATTCTAGCTCAATCCATGTGTCCATGCCTCTCCATTTTTTACGCCATTCTTCAATGTGCTGAAGGATGAACATCCCATGAGTTTCTGAATATATTGAAAGACTGTAGTTCTTGGTCTCATGCCTTCTATTTGTTCACTAATGTTGTTCATCAATATATTGTTAGATATTGTGTGTTGTGTGATCAATTAATTAATTTTCCGTGAATTGATATGACTTTTAAAACATTCCATTTCACTCATTTCTTGATTATTCTAGCTCAATCCATGTGTCCATGCCTCTCCATTTTTTACGCCATTCTTCAATGTGCTGAAGGATGAACATCCCATGAGTTTCTGAATATATTGAAAGACTGTAGTTCTTGGTCTCATGCCTTCTATTTGTTCACTAATGTTGTTCATCAATATATTGTTAGATATTGTGTGTTGTGTGATCAATTAATTAATTTTCCGTGAATTGATATGACTTTTAAAACATTCCATTTCACTCATTTCTTGATTATTCTAGCTCAATCCATGTGTCCATGCCTCTCCATTTTTTACGCCATTCTTCAATGTGCTGAAGGATGAACATCCCATGAGTTTCTGAATATTTTGAAAGACTGTAGTTCTTGGTCTCATGCCTTCTATTTGGTCACTAATGTTGTTCATCAATATATTGTTAGATATTGTGTGATCAATTAATTAATTTTCCGTGAATTGATATGACTCTTAAAGCATTCCATTTCACTCATTTCTTGATTATTCTAGCTCGATCCATGTGTCCATGCCATTGTGATTATTCGTCATTTTCTTTATTCACCCTAATTTTGTCATCCACAGCCACATTTAGCCCACTTCCCGTATTTCTCTATTTCTTTTTACGAAGAAATATTATTAAAATTAATTTGAAGAGTATGAAATTAATTAATTTTTTCAAAAAACGCTTGAGCAAATGAAATGCTCGGGTCCAATTTGTAGAATATAATTTTATTTTTTCATTTACTCGATCTTCTAGGGCTCCTAGAAGATCGAGAAGAACGAGACAAGGGTGGATCGCTTTTCCTTCATGAATATGGACGCACAGCGAGTTATTTTGCCAATAGAACGTTCATGCCAATATGGGATCAATCTCCACAAGACATTATTCCTGCCAATAGAAGTAAAGAAATCAGACAAGTGAATGAAATGTGTGGCGACTCGTATCAATGTAAATATGACTACGCGGTCTCATTGAACAGAGATATGGCATTTTACACCTTAAGATATCAACAAGGCTTCACGAATATCAAGGAGCAAACTCGTCGAAGAGGTAAGTTAGCAAGGACCTCCCTCACCCACTTAAAGTACCTTGAGTCCCCGGTTGGCTCAACACAACATCACAACAATTCTATCTACTTCTTCTTTAACTTTACCCTTTCCCAATTTTATTTGGGGTCGGCGTTTCTTTCCTTACTTCTACCATGGCAAAATCTTCTGTTCTGTGCTTACTCTCTTTAGCCGTATCATTTCCTGGCACGGTAGCCCTCGCTTGCTTCTCAGATTGTCCATAGAAACTGCGTAGAAACTGATGACATTTCATCATTGGTTTGAAACGGAGTTTTTTTAAAGGCTGGGTGCTCTTCCTAACACAAAACCTTCTGTATTTAGACGGGTCTAGAAGCTGGCATGCTCCCCACGGTGGTCGGTGGCTACATGAAACTAATAAATGTTAGTACCAAGTTTCATCAAAATCGGACAAGGCGTTCGTGAGGTATCATGGTACAAACAAAAACTGGAGTTAAAACTAGACCCTCACGCAGTTCGGGCAATTAAAAATTTGATTTAATTTCAGTGGTATCATGTGGGATTTTGGAAACGCCAAGATTTGGTAGGAAAAGTAATTTCCTTTTTGTTCCTGGTACCAAAGTAACATTTGAATGTAATCAAGATTTTGTGCTGACTGGTGATCAAAGACGAACATGTAATGCTGATGGAACTTGGGACGTTCCTGAATATGGATATACAGAATGTCTTAGTAAGTGTTTAGAAACAAAAGTCTTTTCCGAGTGGCTGAGGTATGAGGGTTTGTACAGAAATGAGTTCTTAGTTGATATAAACTTTCAATATTAAGTGTGCAATAGTTCTAACGAGTGGGCTTAGCACCGTAGAATACAGAAGGAAAATGTTTTTTCTAAGAAACATGTACAATACTGAGGCGTTTAAATAAGCATAGAATTCCAGAAAAATACAGTGATTTTGAATTATTTATCACTTGATTAGAAATGGGGCTATTTCCATGGGTTGTTGGTGGATGGGTAAGTCGCTCCGACTGGTAAGCAGTAGATTCAGAACTAGCCAACTCATGGATTTGAGATATTAAACACTATAAGATGACATGGAAGGGACTGGGATTTTGAAAATCTACTCCGACGTCCTAAAAGTACCTAGCATAATATGATATGGAAAGTGAGCAAAGTAAGTATTTTGTCAATTTTGTACAGAACACAATAGAAATCAATTTTAGGTATACATATATGCAAAATATTATCAGTTAGGTTCTGAAAATCACATCGCGGGAAATTCTTTCAAAATGTAACCTTGAAGTTAGCTAGCGTCTATGACACGTTGAATACACCAGTTCCCGTTGGATCACTGAAGTTATGCAACGTCCACAGAGGTTATACCATGTGGGTGTCCATCGCACTCTCGTGATGATGGCTATTTTTCCGGCCCAACCTAGGCTGGGTGAGGTCAATGTGGGTAGCTGGTTTGCAAGTTTCCAGCGTATGGAGGGTAAAAACCCGCCTCCATTGACCAATAGATGTTAAAGAGACGCTAAGCCAAAAAACCTGAAGTTTCTCCGCTTCAGTCAACATTTTCTGTGTAGAAATATTATTATAACGCTCAATTTTATTTAATTTTCCTAGAACACGTTGAATATGAATCAAGAATTGCTTGGTCCTCAGTCGGTCTTATATTAATTATTCTGGTACCAATGCTACTTCTGCTTTGTTGTATTCTACATCGAATCTATCTGAGACTTCAATCCAATAAATCTCTCACATGGTCTTCACCACAAACGATTCAAAGAAGAAAATCAGTTCAATCATTAACGTCACTGAATCAAATGCTATTTAAAAATCAACAAATCGACGATTCAAAATCTTTATCGATTTCACCATCAGAAATCCTATTTAGTAACGATAAGAGAAAATTTCGATTTTATGGACGATCGTATCGGACAAATGAACCTTTACCTGGGAAACCAGATATCGATGACTTTAATGATATCGACATTATTAACCCCGAAGAATATCCACCATTGCCAAATGTGCCCAGTTCGAGTCCGGACCATGCTGTTCCGACTGCCACACAGTTCATTGATAGTGACTATTCCTCTCCTGTCTCTTCTAATGAAAATGGAAGATCTAGTAAACGAATTCAGACTGATATTTTCTGAAGTCATTTCATACTGTAATCTCAGATCTCAGAACATAATATGTACATAAGTTTTTTATTGTTTTCTTGTTGGAAACGATATCTTTTCCATTACCTATGCAGAAAGCAAGGAGAAAGCTATCCGTAAGGATTCTCAAGTAGCAACAACTCATGGCGAGTTGTTGCAAACCAGCCTCACGGCTGTTAACTTATGATGATTAATTTTATCAGTCGGGTTAGACACCTTCTGGATTGGAACAGGGGATATGAGGATGGGCAAACTCAACCTCAGTACTCGGACGAGAGTACACTTGAGGAAACCACGCTGTGTTTTGCTTAGTTGTCCTCAGCCTTGTGAAAACTACCGGTGTTATTTTTATAATAGGATGCTTCTCTGCTCCAAAATCCCTAAATTTATCCCTAAAAATAACCCTTTTTTGAAAACTCACAAAGACCAAAATAATGGTGACTTGGAGAAACAATACTATGGTGTAGTGTAGGTACATACGAGTACCTATATAATTGAATCATTGTCATTGAGGACGGCTTGCCGGTAGCTCCTCGTTTGGCTGCTACAAGCAAGACATATTTTTGTTAACGTAATCTCAATTTTACACAAAATATATCTAAAATATTCAATGTAAAAAGATCTTTATTTACATTTCTTTCATTCTTCATAAATAACAATTCTATTCCACTTTTTGGTCCTCATATAGTTGATTATGAAGATAAATCAATTTTTATACTCAAATTTTAAACGCTGTAGTCAAATTGAGTCCATTTCCTAACTCTTGTTTATGGGTAAAAAAAAGTCTCATTTAAATCTATGAATCAACCCAAGTTCTGCTCATTTCTTATTAACCACGCTGTTTTCTTTAAAAATGAACTGCTAAGGAGTGGCTTACTATTCGTATGAGATGACTATCTTCAAAAATATCCAACTCGTGTGGTACAACAGATCCAGCACTCAGCATTGGTACCAAGAACAATAATTAATTCTGAGGCGTGTTTTGTATTCTGTGGAATAGGATTGCTAATTTATTATCAATTTCAGCTAGGTATTTCCTTTAAAAAATTATAGCAATATTTCTCCACAAGAAAAGGATTTCTCATGAAGGTCATATTCCAATGGTTGCAGTGGCAACTTCAGCGCGAACAACAATCTGTCTTTTTAGATAGCTTTAATACATCAAAAAAATATCTTTTAAATATTAGATTGATTATCAAAATAAAATACAAAATGCATTAAATCACTGAAGTTAAGCAACGTTAGACGTTATATTAAGTACTCGGATAAGAGTACGCTCGGGGACATCGTGTGTAATTGACTTTTCGGGTTTCTTTCATCTTCGGGCGGACAACTGAGTTGATGTTGTTAAATGCAGAAAACTTAGTTGTGAAAATGGGTTGCTCTCCAACGCTCACAAAAAATCAAATCCATTACATATATTTCTCAATAATTATTTCAAGCTAGATTTTCATAAACACCTCCTCAATCCATATGATTATAAAATACTAGCAGGATACGCCCGCTTCGCTTGGCGCCTTAGAGGCATGGCCGTTTATAGTTTCAACCCCAAAAGTAACCTATGTCCTTTCCTAAAGTTTAGTCTATCTCCATACCAAATTTCATCAAAATCGGTTCAGTAGTTTAAGCGTGAAAGCGTAACATACATACAGACAGACAGATAGACAGACAGACAGACAGACAGAGTTACTTTCGCATTTATAATATTAGTATGGAAGTATGGATTACATAATAGCTCAAAAATTGTTTCCCTTAAAAAAAACTCAGTCCATGGAGACTTTTTATACATATTTCAATTTGCTATTTATAATTATGTTAAAACAAGCGAAATCTAAATTGGCCGTGTCTGATTTATCCCCGCGGTCAATTCCCTGTACATTTTTTATTGTATTTTCCTTATTTATCTAAAATTATCTTCTTATTACAACTTTCAAATTATCTTTAGATCAAGAAGAATTTTCTGTTCGAACCTTTGGAAAATCTCTACCAATCATTTTGATTATAATCGTACCTTTGTTCACTTGTCTGATCTGTGCGGGTTACAAAATCATGATTAAACAAATTCAAGATCGTTCTTCCAACAACGACAATGGGTAAGTCTTATGCGCAACTTTTATTCCTTGCGATTTTTTCGACATTTTATGTCTTTATATTTCACATAGTATCGAAAAGCCTTACCAATAAAAGCGTTACTCTCAAAGTGTTACTTTTAGTTTCACTCGGGCATCTTCGTCGCAATTCCACTCGGGCACCTTCGTGCTTATCTATGATTGTATTTATGTTGTATTTGTTTAATTTGTAAAGACATAAAATATTCCAATGTGTTGCGGACTCTTACGCGAGCTTTTTTTTTGTATCTTAGACAACAAAAGGAACAAATTTGATTTTTCTGGTGTTCGTTAAGCAGCGAACAAAAAGTTCCTTCCATAGTAATTATTTAGTTCTCGCCGACTCGTAGAATTCCATTCTATGAATAATTGTGTTTCTCAGCCTTTGTTCGGTCACCGTCTTAAACTCTCCATAAGAAGAGCTCATCAACAAACTGTTCTTATAATGCAACCCAACAAATTGGGCTCCACGAAATCATTACCAGAGAACTAAACTACATATTACCATTGGTTTCGATTGGAGAGGGTCGTTTTAAAATTAAAGGCGGATCGGCCATATCATGCTGACTCATTCATAACTCTTTAAGAGAATTCGCCAAACTTTATGCCTCTGCGATGAAATACTTAGTGTTAGACAGATTCTCGTTTTTATTTGTTCTTTGTACGCCTCTATTTGATTATGTCTATTGCCTCTATTTTTTCGGATTCGGCACAAGGCTCGAATGGGGACAAGTTTTTACTGGAGCCACTATTATAATATTACACAGGGTTTTCATTTCGTTTGTAATGTCCCCCAAACCAGAGAGGTTAGGAAACCTTTTGATCGGCCTTGCCTCGGTGATGAAGTTGTTTTTTTTGGTAAAAAATCGAAGTTTATCCCTAAAAACACTTGCATCATTCGGGAAAAAACTATTGCTCCATTCGGCTCCCGTAATAATAGTGGCTACCGTAAAATTGGCTCCGGTAAAAATTTGTCCTCATTCGGGCCTTGTGTCGCGTTCTATTTTTTCTCCTTGACAGATAACGTCGAGACCGTTGACTCACATTTTAATTTTTAAAGGCTGTGATAATAATGGATAAAATGTAATTGTTTGGTGCGAACGACCAGTTCCAATACAAAGCTGAAACTCCTTTCAAATCTTCCAAACACACCACACAATACCTAATAATATCCCCTTAGATATTAATTTCATATTTTAAAATCCTAGCCAGAGAGATATGGCTATTTCTATAATTGTGTTAATTTTGTATTATTCAGGTTTGGTTCATTTAGAAAGTCAAATAATTCATTGAAGAGACCAAATCCATCCAAAGTGAAACATGCACCTGCCCCTACCGAACCTGCAAACATTGAGGAGCATGAAATTCAAACCTATGCCGATACCTGATTGGTCGGACGATAAATTCTTTAGTACAAAGGTTTGGAATGACCCAATAAATTATCATCAGAAATGTTTGGGGGCCCTCTCGAAAGATATCAACACCAAAATATATTTACTGTCCTTTACCTCTTAATGGGTTCTTTTATCTTTTAATGCCACTCAAAATTCCAGATTTCTTGGTTAAGTAGATTAGATTGATTTCATCAGTTTTCAATTATGGAATTTTGAGTGGTATTATAATGTGGAATTTAACAAATCTAACTATCACAGCAGCGGTCATTCAGAAAACTTCCGTGCATTCGGTCTGACTATTCCTTATGAAAATTATTAACTTTTAAATAAATTATTTATGAAGAAACTAGTTTCGAAACATTCGATTCATCATCAGTCGACTCGAATGATGACTCAACTGTCAACTTCCATCCTTCGACTGATGAATCGAATGATTCGAAACTAATTTCTTCATAAATAATTATAAATAGTGTTTTTGGTGAGTGTTTTGTTTTAATTTATTTAAAAGTTAATATTTTTTTTAACACTTATAATTAACATGTTATTCAAGGACTTATGAAAATTAACTGTTTTTGGTTTTTGAATATGCACAACCTTTTCAACTTCCACCTTTCCTGAACGCCATTCCGAACTCCAATATCTTACATCCAGATAGATATCGCAGGGTTCCGTGTGTATACTCACCACTCACTAACGGATCACCAAAAACATACATTATCAGTTTTATATTCTAAGAAATAAAATTAAATCCATTTTGTCTAATAAAACTATTTAATTTATTTATCTCAGGTAATAATAATTAAGCTTTATAAACAACATAGGTAGGTAATATAAGTGTCTAAAACTTAAATTAAATTTGTCCTATACGAATGCTTTGGCAGTATATTACTAGATTAGGGGACCAATTGAAGTAAATGGTAGGCAATGTTACTGGGGCCATCTGGGGACCTAACCATGGAAATCCTTGCCTTCAGTCGCAAAAATATCAGATTAGACACTAATCTGCTATTTATGAACTTCCATCGGTACCAAATTTTGTGTAGATTCTGTTTGGAAAATGTTTCTCCTGACATTTTTGGTTTCAACTCCTTGTCCTTTGCTCTATATCTCAAGCTTCACATCCAAGAAAAATACTGAGCCAAAAGGCTGATCAATCTTGGTCAGAACTTTGACCGGGCAAGTAGGAATACAACCCAGTTGAGACCTAGGTGCAGGTATGGTTACCAGATGATTTTTTTCCTAAAACAGGACAATTTTTTTTTTAAATAAATGGGACGTGTCAATTTATTATATCATAAACATACAACTACTGCCCATACTTTTCAGAGCTCTGCACTCTGAAAATCACCTCAATCCACACTACCTTCGCACATTATATTTATAAAGGTTATTTGACACTTTTCAAAATAATTTTGTGTAACTTAGAAAAAACAGGACATTTTCCATTATTTTCAAAAGCACAAACATGCAAAAAGCAGGATATGTCCTGCCAAAGCCCGACGTCTTGTAACCCTAGTTATAGTGGCTTTTATAGCCCTAAAGAGGAATTCAGCACGCCAATATACGAATGCTGTCAACTTTCAAACATACAAAAAATAGACTTTAAAATGTTAAAGGAAAAATCACAAGAGCATGTCTGAAAATCTCCGCATTGTTAAAACTAGTATTAGCTAATGTTCCATATTGCCAAGCGCTATCTTAAATCTATTAATTCTAAAGATTAATTTACAGCTACTAACTTATTCTAAGATTGATATGTTTTTGATATCACTTGGTTGAAGGAGAATCTATTCCAACATAGATCTCCCAAACAAGGAACATAAAATAAAGACATTGAGCAGCTGTCTAAAAATGTTTGAAAAATAAAGAACAGATAGATGATTGATTCGGGACTCATTTTGAAAATCAAGTAACTTTGGATTATAAAACATTGATTACATAAAATGGCGACTTTTGAAATCCGTACCAACCACAATAATAGTAATGCTATAGGATCGCTTTCTATTTTTGTTTAAATTTAAAAGCAATTGATTTAAAGAAATGTTGCTATGGAGTTTATTAGATTATTCAAAAAGTTATCACATACAGAAATGCATTAACTTACCTTGAATTGTTTGGGTTTGGCGTTTCTATCGAATTTTCAAATGTTGTAAACCGACCATTGTTTACTTTCATTTTTCGAAGATATAATTTTTGGAAAGATGCTCAAATGTCTCAATAAATAATAGAAAACCTAAAAACAGAAGTTCTTTGTGGTAAGTCCCAATGGCCTTTTCACAATTTTTGTGGGTATCACAGCATTACTATAACAACCCCCTGCGCCAATAATCTCTTCAAACTTCTATTCTTTCTACTCTGGTAATGCTGCCACTGGTTGCTACTCATATTAAAGCAGCTACTCAATCATCCTTACGAGGTTGAGTGCACCTCGAAATCACAAGCACAAAGTTGAAAATTTTCCGACCCCGACGAGGATTGAACCTGGGTCCCCCGAGTCCAATGCCAGTGTGAATTCCACTGGACCAAGAGGACTAATTCTCAATAATAATCTTGCGTTTTTTGAGAAAGGATATCTTGTGCATTTAGAGTGTTTGTGTTCGTTTGTGTACTCGTATTATATACCTAATACCGGCTGATAACTGATGTAGAAAATAACTCCCTTTCCAGGAAGACTCGCTGTGGACGTTTATAGAAAAACTAGCAGGATACCTCCGCTTCACTTGGCGCCTTAGAGGCATGACCGTTCCCGTGTTATATATATATATATAATTCGTGCTCTGGGTATGATGGCTATTTTTCCGGCCCAACCCAGGCTGGGTGAAGTCAATATGGGTAGCTGGTTTGAAAGTCTCCAGCAAATGGAGGGGATTAATTTATAGATAGTACTTTCATTTAAACCTGAGACCTCTTGGGTAATGAGAAACGTATACTTTTCTGATTTTTTTTAAATGATAATTTTTCTAAAAATCCTTTTCTAGTTAATTAAGAACTTACCTATTTTGGAAACTAGATCATTCAGAGGCCTGTCTAATTAAATTGTATACATAGTATAAATAAGTACAAATTTCTTTTAATCTTAAATTGCCGTTCTTAAACAAGAAATCGTATTTTAGGGGGATGACAATTCCATTTACAAGCGGTTCTGAATATTTTCTCTGGATAATAATATTTTCATATTACCTACAGTAGGTATACATAATATACGAATATTTTACAGGAATGTTCTTTTTTACACTCTGTATATCCGTTCCGTTATTGGAAACATTGTAGAAATCAAAATTATGTAGGTATTCTGTTGGACAAGTGCAAGATATGCTAAGTAAAAAGATCACATAGAAAACATAAAACAATATCTTACTCGATAACACATTATATCAATTTGTTATTAATATTACTAACAAATAATTTTCTTAGAAGCAGAAATAAACAAGAGAAAATTCGCCTTGTATATTGCATTTGATCTAAGCATAAATAAAAATAATAGATTTTTAATTAAATTTTTAATTTGGGAAATAAAAAGTATACGGTAACTTAAAAATCATACTGATAGGTTATAAATCAAATACGTGATTAGCTCGAATTGTCAGGATGAACTTTTTATAGTTCTCAGGCTAGTGTGAATTAATAGACCAACTACATAGAGCAGCGGTTCTCAACCTGGAGGTCGGGGCTCGATGTCAAAATCATTTTTAAAATTCAATCATTAGATATTTACGGCCCACTGGGCATCTAGATAATAAGCCATTCTTTGCGTTCATTTCAAGTTTTCAATTGAAATCTTTATTAAGACTCTGAAGTTAAAGGTTGGACCCCGCTGACTTGGAAAGTGGAATAACATTGAAAAATTAAATGGAAAATTTATTCTCCAATTAATAATTTTTCTCTCTGGTTGACCTGAGAATTTTGAAAACTTTAATAAAATCATTGTTTAAATGATGCCACCATATCTTCACGAGAATGATGTCATCTATTCGAAACAACGAGAATGATGTCATCTATTCGAAATGAATGGTTTTATACTTCTGCCAAACTTGGATTGACATTGTAAGGGGAAATTCTTGCCAATGCTTTGAATTTGATATAGTAATATTTTATCTGGAAAATATTTTTTCATCTAAATAATTTACTTATAATTATTTTCTAATAACGTTTGAAATGCTATTTAAAATATATTTCCCTACTTATAAGTTTGGTGTTGATATGAAGATAGAGATATTTTAACTCCTGTCAACAATCAATATATTATTCAATTAGCACATAAATAATAATTTTGAATTTCACAAAAAACAAATAAAAATAAAAATGAGATCAAAGATTATCAAAAATAAAATCACATAAATATAATTAGGTAGGTAACTAAGTTGCTAGGAAATGAACAAAATTTAACAAAAACAATTATTTTGCCGCCAACTATACAATTAAATAGGTTTCTTTTTGTTTGGTTACATAGGAACAATAAAATTTTTGAAGTACCATTTCATTTCCCTAACTTTAAATCTTGTCTCCCCCTTCCTTTACTAATTCAATTGTAGTCACATGAACATTGTTGATATGTTACTGCAGTATTAATACCTAATTTGGAGCAACATTTGTTTGTAGTCTTATGAACATTGTTGGGATGTTACTGCAGTATTACCTAATTTGGAGCAATATTTGTTTAGATCTCAAGTAATTTACCAATTATATTGTACTGCATATTTTTAGGGCCAAATTGAACATTTTCTTGGTTAGGCTCTTTAACTGATAACATGACATTCGTACTGATCAAAATTACGATTTTTATTTGGAAATTTTCGTTCAATTCAAGATGAATTTCTGAAAAAAAATCCATTTGATTTTTTCTCCTGAGACAAGATGTACAATGCGACAGTCAATTGCAAAGCACTTTTATGTATACATAGTCAACTACAAAAACAAACGCATTGAAATCTGAAATAATAAGTAACTAAAACTAAATCTCTCTAACAATATTAACAACACTAGTAGAGGTATTCTTAGGAACTTAAATTTTTTTTATCTAAAAGATTTTTAATGGCAACCAAAGTATCGTCTAAACTGGTTGCAAATTTGGTTGTATTAGTTGTATGGCAGGACCGAAATGCTGAAATACAAAATATTATGGAATTGTCTTTTGGATTGTACGAACATCCATAACCATCCGGTACGACTGGACCATAACCCATGAAGCTGTCCGTCTTACAAGCAACCTGTGAAGAAAATAAACATAAAAAATAGAATTATTTATAAGAAAAAATATAAGTTTAATATTTAAAAACTAAAATATTTTTGAAAAAAAAAAAAAAAAAAATACAATATCGATTCGTTTTAAATTTTAATTCAGCCAGACTCTATGGCACGTTGAATACACCAGTTCCCGTTCGATTACGGAAGTTAAGCAACGTCCAGCGAGATTTTTCCATGTGGGTGTCCACGTGGGTTCGCGCCCCCGTGATGCAGACTAGTTTTTCGGCCCAACCCAGTTTGGGTGAGGTCAATGGGGGTAGCTGGTTAACNTAGCCATCTTTCAACTTCTTGTTTCAATTTGCACACACTTTTCATAAACACAGATCGTCAGTAATGATCCTGTGAAATGATGCACGGCTTATTTAAACATTCAAAGGCAGTTGAGAAAGGATTTCATCAAGCGTTAGGCGCCGATCGGTTTCAATGACCCTTCGAACATCTTCGACAACAGTAGAGCTGTATGAAGTTGGGGGCGACCACTTCGTTGTAATAAAAATAAGTTACGTATCTGCCTAAGGATTTCATCAAGCGTTAGGCGCCGATCGGTTTCAAAGACCCTTCGAATATCTTCGACAACAGTAGAGCTGTATGAAGTTGGGGGGCGACCGCTTCGTTGTAATAATAATAAGTTACGTATCTGCTAAATGCCCTAAATAATTGTTGGCCTACTTATTCTTATTTTTTACACTAAAACAAAATCAGCGTATCGCTGAGGCTTTTCGCCGCTTCGTTGTTCATCGTGTAATGTTGTTTTCTCTTCAATTAATGATTGGTGCCAACGAGAAATCATTGACCTTGACATAATATTTTCACCATAAACACTACGCAGTACACAATTCACGATGAATTTCAAAAGCATTCTTATTTTTTGCCGTCAAAAAACGAATAACATTACAAACATCGCAATTGGCGGTAGGAGCAATTGGAGTTTCCAGAGTGGCAAGGGCCTGACTACCGGATAGATCGACTTACGCACAAAGAAATTTTACATTGCTGCCACTAGGCCCAGACGCAAATTTTCTGAAACTTCCTGACTTTTCCCGCCAATCACACGGATTTCAAAAAATAGTGTAACTTACTTTTCAGAAGACCCTCGTACTAATATCCAAATTTTAAAACTAATATACTCACATCAACTAACACAAAAGATACTTTTCGGTTCCCAACATCCGATCCGTTCATTGCAGATGCAAACTCCAAAGCTTCCATTGTGTTGGCTCGAATATTATCTACACGTCCAAGTAGAAATCTTCGAAGGGATGCGCTTTCATAGGTTGCTACTAAATGGCCGTATATTCTGAACAAAAAATTAAATCATACTTTAGAAAGGCCTTAATTATGAGTATCAAAGACATGCTTATTATGTCTTTTGTTTCTACGTTTCTAGACATGGGTGTCATGTCTTTTGTTTCTACATTTCTAGACATGGGTATCATGTCTTTCGTTTTTACGTTTCTAGACATGGGTATCATGTCTTTCGTTTTTACGTTTCTAGACATGGGTATCATGTCTTTCGTTTCTACGTTTTCNCTTATTATGTCTTTTGTTTCTACGTTTCTAGCCATGGGTATCATGTCTTTTGTTTCTACATTTCTAGACATGGGTATCATGTCTTTCGTTTTTACGTTTCTAGACATGGGTGTCATGTCTTTTGTTTCTACATTTCTAGACATGGGTATCATGTTCATGATTATATCATTTTACAAATCTACACGTTGAACTTTGCGGTAAATTATTTATCAATACCAAACTCACTGAGCTGTCTTCACTGCCAATTTATTTTGATGTCCTTAAAGTTTGTGATGGAGGTCAGTTGCCGCACAAGATTATGCGAATCTGATGGTAAATAACGGCGGCTATTAGACATACGATATTGTGTTTATTGGTTAGTACTTATATCATACAGAAATAGGTTGACAAATCGGCAAGATTTTTTGCATAGATAAAATAGATAGATACCTAATTGTAATGTCTCTGCAAAATTGCTAATTAGAGGTAATTGAATATAATACAGTGCCAGCGTCTACGAAACATTGAACACACAAGTTCCCGTTAGATCACTGAAGTTAAGCAACGTCCACCGTGATTTTACCAAGTAGATACATGTTCGCGCCCTGGACATACCGGATATTTTTCCACCCCAACCCAGCCTGGGTGAAGTCATTGTGGCTAGCTGTTTCTAATAAGTTTCAATCGAATGAAAAGAAACTCTTACCAATNGGAACCCCCCCCCCCCCCGCCTCAAATGACTAATAGATAAGAAATGTTAAGCAAAAAGG
Source organism: Pachypsylla venusta (assembly GCA_012654025.1). Classification (NCBI taxonomy): domain Eukaryota; kingdom Metazoa; phylum Arthropoda; class Insecta; order Hemiptera; family Aphalaridae; genus Pachypsylla; species Pachypsylla venusta. The sequence goes on along the minus strand of CM022879.1, from coordinate 24,051,278 downwards.
AAATACTGAGGCCGGCATTGATAAAGAAAGGCAAGTTTGGGTAGAAAAGAAAATCTTACTAATATTGTAAATAGGAAATTTGTTTTGCATGTTGTTTTGTTCTTCTCCTTTGCAGCCAATCGATGTGAGTTATAAACGGGAGAGTGACAAACGCTTTTTTTCATCTCACGCAATAAAGTCATGTCTCTAAGGTAATTACCTGACAGGAACAGGCGCATCTCTTCCCATATCCGAAAATAAAATTTCAATATTTTCTTTATTCATTATAGTTTGCAAATTTACTATTATTAACTAGGAAATCTAATTTCTACAGTGGAAGACTTTGTGGTTTAGCCAGCCAGCGTCTATGGCACGTTGAATACACCAGTTCCCATTAGATCACTGAAGTTAAGCAACGTCCAGCGAGTTTGTACCATGTAGGTGTACGGAGGGTAAAACCCCCGTCTTGAATCACCAATAGATGTTAAAAGACGTTAAGCCAAATTAAAAAAAAAAAAAANAAAAAAAAAAAAAAAAAAAAAAACAACTTTGTGATCCTGTGAAGGCCCATTTCCACTGAAGGGAGTGATTTAATGCGGAATAATTTTACATGTAAATATTTTTTTTTTATAAAATATAGGAATTATCAAAGGTATGTGTGATTACGTTGTACGAAGATTGGACAAAATAATTAAAATCAAATCGAAATTTCAATTTGTAGGAATGACATGATATTAAGTTCGGTGAAAGTAACACTAGCGCTTATTGCCTAATTTGAAATTGAACAAAACTTAGTTTCTGTGGGATTACCTGTACCTAGGTAATAAAGTTCAAGATATTGATCACAGATTACAACAGATCTTTTGTTTCTACATTTCTAGACATGGGCATCATGTCTTTCGTTTTTACGTTTCTAGACATGGGTATCGTGTCTTTTGTTTCTACGTTTTCAGACATGGGTAATAAAGTTCAAGATATTGATCACAGATTACAACAGATCTCTTGTGGCAAACCAAGAAGATAGGTGTACAAATAATATTATAATTATTATTGGAATGAACATCATATAGTTTGGAGTTAGGATATGGCTGGAGGAGCTTATTGTAAGGCAATAAGCTAGATTATTATGGTTCAAAAAAATGTTATCAAATATTTGCCCAGCATTCAATCAATTTAATTGAATGCTCCAAATCTTAAATTGTAGGGCATTAAATGTGATTATTATAACTCAAAAAAATATTATGAAATATTTGCTCAGCATTCAATCAATTTAATTGAATGCTCCAAATCTTAAATTGTAGGGCATTAAATGAGATTATTATGGCTCCAAAAAATGTTATGAAATATTTGCTAGGCATTCCATCAATTTAAACCAACGATCATACAGCGTTGAATACACCAGTTCCCGTCAGACCACTGAAGTTAAGCAACGTCGGGCGTGGTCAGTATATTCAATCCTGGCTATAGCCCTAACGGTTAGTGCACATCTTACGACTAATGTTGCCAACCTAAAATACTTAGAAGTAAGCTAACCCCCCGCCCCTCCGCAATGAAAATCCTAGGTGCGTCACTGCCGCCTAAGCTGATGGTGTGGAAATATACAGAAAACAAATATGAAATATTAGCATGTTGCTGATGGTAATATAATGCAGTGATTGACATGGTTCTGGGGTCTCTTGCAAATTAGCAGCCTTACAAGATTTGATGTATGCCAGGGGGGGGTATATATAAAATAAAATGTGTTACCCATTTTATCTAATCTTTGTGGTGAAAATTTGATGAAGTTTGATTTTAAACATATCCGGGACATTGGGGGTATATGTTTAATAGCAAACGTGATTTTTTTTTGGTACAGTCATATTTATCCCTNGGGGGGGGGGGGGGGGGGGGGGGTAGTTAAGACCCTCCAACAAATATCACTCTAATATGAATTCCACTAAATGGTATAAAGTCATTTTTATTCTACAGAGGTAAAACCGTGAGGAAGCTTTTTCGACGTTCGTAGATATATATTTGCTAACCATGCGAAAGGTAATATTGAATTCGATCACTGTATGCGCATAACCTGTGTGCGCCACTGTCAGGCAGACTTGTCCGTGAGGATTTCAGCCTTAGTAACTTCTCACAATTAAAAGTATGACATATTTTTTAATATGCAAGATAGTAGGTCATAATTGGATTTAGAGAAAGGACCTGTTCAGTAGGTCATAATTGAGTAATCTAAAATTTGGTATTTCGCCAGATTCATTAAAAATCTGTGATGTTTCTATGTGTATGTTGCAATATGTGCGGTGATCAGTCATACTGATTGGGTGACAGTGGTATAATTATTAATTGAGAACAACAGTAACTAGATCTTCAATACGATTGCAATCTTGCAGAAATCAAAGAATTTGATTGTAATCAATGTAAACTGTAACTTTTGGATGCCACATACTAAGAAAAATCGTTTAGAACGATACAACCAACTGACAAAACTCCCCCCAAACAGATGTAAATAACAGTGGTTACATTTGTCTTACGGACAATGGGCACACGAATAAAAAATTCAAGCAACTAACGCTCGATCAAATACTATTTTTTTAAAAAATATTATCTTAGTGTCTGTCAATTTCTCCACTCTCAAGTGCATATAAGTTTGGTTGGCCAAATCTATCTATTTGAATGATTTATCATAAAAGTGCCAGAAAGTGGAACGTGCACATTTTTCGGGGTATTTTTTTGGATATGAGTAATGCTTATAATTGTCTGCTGTCCAAGTAGGTACTTGGGAGATCAATTTGATTTAGTTTTAGCTTAAATTCTTTTATGTTTAATTTTGAGAGATAGTTTCTGTTATTCGCAAATACCTACTCGTAAATTATTATATTCGTACAAAATGAATCGAATTAATATAGGATAATTGGTACAGAAAATCTGAATGTTCAGCTGATCAACGGTTTTATTCTTACCTTTCTGCATATATGATGCAGAAAGACACCCTTTCCCTGACGGGTGAAATTGGGGCTTATTATAATCTTTATAATCATGTTAGTTCATAACTAAGCTTACCTATGATAAGCCACTTGTAAGGCCAATTGAATGAAACCATCTGGACTACAGCGAGCGGATTTGATGAAATCTTTACCATAACTATTGAATCTGAACACAAGGAAGTCTAAATCTTCAACAGAACTGGCCGAATGAAAAAGAAGAAAATAAATTATAATGTATTTGAAAAATATGTTGGAAAAATAAATTAAAATTTGAGTTGTTGCCAAATAGTTCTACATCGACTCCCCGATTTTTCTGTAGTACTTCCAACTATAGATCTGATGATAAGGGGCGAGTTATGATTCCCCCCGGGCCGGGACTTCTAAAGGGATAGGTTTCGAAGTGAAAGCAGGGAGAACTTTTTTAAATTTGGATGTCTTACCTATAGAGATGCATATGCGATAGGATAGTTACAAGTATTGTATTATGTGCAATGTTCATTTGAAATGTGATTAACTTTTTAGATACGATATATTGATTAATGTATTTTCGCTCTCTCTCTCGGGGCCTGGTACATGCTTTTAACGTAGAAAAATGTATTTTTTATACGCCTCTGAGTTCAGAACATATTTTCAACTCGATTTAATTAATAGTTCTGTGAACTGTAGAGCTCACGCAACTAAAATAGTGAGGCCAAACACTGGAAAAGTGTGATCTTAACTTTAAAAAAATCTCATTTACCTATATTATTCATAAAATTTCCTGACAATTGGACCCTGTTTGGCCATCCGGGGCCTTCATAAATGGCCCTTTAATGGTATTCTTCCCGTATCACAGATTGAATAATTATGCATAGAATTATTACATACGCAAATAAGTTTTGTAATATTTTACGAGATCTTTAATTTCCAGGACTGCAGATTGCTTACAAAAATACCTATCGAAGGTGCGTGATGTGTCACGCAAGTGTTTATGAAGACTTGCGTTGATGTCCCACATGAGACCTTCAGGCGTAGCATCTTGCAAATGTCCCACATGAGACCTTCTGGCGTAGCATCTTGCAAGTTGGTCGTTATTTGACTTTTCTTCGTTTGATCATTAATTTTCAGAACTGCAGATTGCTTTCATACTTATCTATCAAAGGTGTGTGATGCGTCAAGCAAGTGTTTATGAAGACTTGCGTTGATGTTCCACATGAGAGGTTCTGGTGTAGCATCTTGCAAGCTGGTGGTTATTTGACTTTTCTTCGTTTGATCATTCATTTCCAGAACTGCAGATTGCTTTCATACTTACCTATCAAAGGTGCGTGATGCGTCACGCAAGTGTTTATGAAGACTTGCGTTGATGTTCCACATGAGAGGTTCTGGTGTAGCATCTTGCAAGCTGGTGGTTATTTGTTTGGCAGTACTAATGAGTGAGCTTTTCTCGATTATTTTTTCCATTAGGTTAACTACGGCGACACCTTCAGCGGGAGAATGCTCATAGCACAAACCATTGACACCGTCGTGACAGATTATCATCTGAAATGAAAATGATACGTGTCGAGGTTGGGACAACACCAAAGTATGCGTCAATATTATAACTGCCTACCTCTTACAGTTTCTGAGACACAGGGCCCTTCACCCTGTGTCTGACAAGATAAGTTTTCTTCTGACTCTTACAATAGATATCTGCGATAGCTACATATTTCTGTTTCTATCTAATAATCTGCTACAAAAGTCGATGACTTGCCATCTCTATTGAGACTGCAAAAATCACTGTGACCTTTATTTAGATCTATTGTGACCTCCTGGTTACGAATCCACTGCCACGACCAAATGAGCTATACTGAAACTGTTTAATATCTCTTACCGTTTACTAATAGAGCCCTTTGAAAGACAGACGAACTGACGTAGTATTAGTCCATATAGGTACCGGAGAGCAACGTATGAACTTTAAAAGGTAGAAATGAGAGAACCCGTCATACACATTGAACAATACTGACGTTAAAGGCGACTATAACACACTACCAGTGCGTTTCAATAAAAACTATGTTTTCATAAATTTGGGGTGTACCTACTAGTATACTGTTCAGTACAGGTTGAAAAATCAACTTTGTTTTTACGGGGTATATCCTTAAGATAAACATCAACATAAAAAAACCTGCACTTTCACCCTTTGTATTTCTAGGGGAGGGGGCGGTCCATGGGGTCCCGACCCCCCACGAAATTTCATTTTTTTTATACATGACATGGGTAGGATTGTAAGGTGTAACTCACCACCACCGCCATCACCACCAACACCACCACCAACAACAACAGGAACAACAACATCAACAAGAACAACAACATCAACAAGAACAACAACAAAAAACAACGCCACAAGAACATCAACAGCAACAACAAGAACAACAACAACATCAAAAACAACAACAACATCATCTTCTCTGATCATCATTTTCAAGTGTTAGTTCTAGCTTGGCTGTCAATCCTTCGGACCCCTTGCCTTAGAAAAAAATCTTGGGTACGTGTAACATCCTTTGTTTAGGACGATTTCAGAAGACTCGCCACATGTTATGTAATTGCACTCAATGTTTTGCGGACTTTAATTTCTCTTATGAAATTGAATAAAATATATTTAATTGGATTCCACTAAATTTGTTTAGTTGTTGACGTACTTGTACGGTTTTATCAAACCATCGATTGGCCGAATTTGCTCTTGATCCTCCACCATGAATCATTTGGTGTGCCATATTAGTTTCATCTCGATCATTTGCTCGATGTCCAATTGCACCTCCTCTGAAGGGTGTGTTGAAAGATGTATTCAGTGGTACCGAATCCAAGCAGATTACAAACACACTTGTTTGAATCAAGGCTAGATTAGAAGAATTTAGTTCATCTGATGAAAAAAGAAAACGGCATAGTGTAAATTTTAGGCACTTGGCACTAATGAATAACCTACTACGTGTTCATTTAATATTCTCATATGGCCATTAAAACCACTTTTTGCTGGAAAGACATCTATCTATCTTTAAATAAATACTTGAGTATAATGTAAGGCATAAATAAATACTTGTGTATAATGTAAGGCATTGTTAGTAATTAAATTCCAAGAAGATAGAAATGTACGCAAATATCACAATAAAGCAAACTTCGTCAAGCCGGTGAACGTTGACTGATCAACTGATAACTCTCGGACAAAAGTTCCCTAAACATTTTTTTTTCTTCAAAAAAATATCCTTTTATTTCAAATATGGCTTTTTTTAAAAAAGACTTCTTTTTATTGTATCCGGGTTTATTCGTGATAAATTTGCCCTCTGAATACGCTTCGAATTACAATTTCGATTTCACAAGTTCAATAAAGAATCTTTGTATTATTCCCCCCTAAAATTTTAAATATCGGACCCAAAGGCCGAGTACATATTTCAAAACTATTGGCCCCACATTACATTAGTGCCAGGCTGAAATGGGATTTTTGAATTGTTTATAGAAAAAGACCCACATAGAATATCTTAAAAACTTACCATTTTTCAAGATGAGTGCAAGATGTGCAGTGTCAATGTGCAAGAAACATTAATTGAATGTATCAACGTATCTCGTGCAAGGAATGCAAGACAAATTAGTGTAGATGTATTTTGAAAGTGCAGGATACTATGACGTGGATCTTGATCTGGTATTCTGAGATGCATTTAAAATCAGAGATTCAATAGCAAATACCCCATTATGTAGTTTCTAACCTTAAGATATTTGTTTGAATGCAGATTAGAATTATTATTCTTTTACATGCACTTGACATTATGATTTGATATTTTTATAATATTCTCTATAAGAAGGGTCATAATTTTTATGTATGTCTTTATTTATTTATTTATTGACATTAGATATTTTCATCATACAACCAAACTAGTTTAATGATTCAAATGTAATAAATGAACAAAATTTTGAGTATTTCCCTGTTTTCTGGGTCTGTGATTGACGAGATGTAAACGATACCGACGATGTTGGTTTTGGAATATTAGATAAAAGTTTTTTAAACTTTGAAATAAAATAATTTTATTTTTAAAGTTTTATTGTCTAGTGATAATAAAAGACAATTTCTAGAAATAAGTTTCTGTATGTACTTTAAGTTAAGGTAATTTATACCTTTTCTTTGTCTCTGAGCTTTTAGAAACCTCTCTTGAATAACCTGACGTAAAAATAAACTAGGTCAGGACTTTGTTTTGAAACGTCGTTTTAGATTATATATGTACCTTACTGTATGCAAAAACCTTTATAATAATAGAAACTCAGATTGTCAAAGTCTTCTCTGGCAAAAAGCGCATGAAAAAATGGTGCAAAAATGTGCAAAGAGGAAAAAAATTGTAAATATAATACTAGTAATGTTTGTGTATTTTTAGACATAACAATATGAAGAATTGTATAAGAGACACCTTTTAACAAAATTTCTCGACTTTCTGCCCACATATCTCTTCTTTGGGTTGTTAGGATCCCAATGGGTGGTACTTGACTTGGTTGGCTTTCTAGGATCTTAATAAACTGTGCCGTTAGCTCTTCTTCGGTATATCTGCTATCATTTTCACCGTATGTGAGACGCATGATGAAGTACTGAAAAAAGGGTAACTTGCAATTAATAGAAAATATTGGACTTTACGAAATGGGCGTGCTAAGGTGCAAACTGTGATCTAAAAAATAAATTGCCTCAATGCTACTAGAGAAAAGACAGATTATTTATTAATACTTGATTTTGGTTCAAATTTTGATTTATTATTTTCAATAATGAACCTTTGCTATTGTCACGAGAAAAAAAAAAAATACCCCCTTCAAAATTTGATATTTTACGTTTCATGTTACGTAGAATCCAAAAATTGAATAAAACATATTTGTTTGTCCGCCGTACACCGTGATGGGCACTTTTGCCACAGCGTTGACGGATTTGGATTAAATTTAGTATATAGGTCCCATCCGGGCTCTAATTGTGCCCCGAATACCCCCTTGGCGGCTTTCAACGCTTTTTAGCAGTTTTCACTAATCCTCTCTAAAAAGAGAATGATAAGATATGAGAGCCAGAGACTTAAAATTTGGTATGTATGTCAAATTCTAATTACTCCCCAGATTTAGAATCGTCACGAGAAAAAAACAGCTCCTCTCAATTTTTTTTTCTTTTTTGTGGGGGGGGGGGAACCCCGTTCATAACGCTGGTATTAGGATTGCCACTGGGGCTCTACGGTCCAGTCCAGTGTCCAGCCTCTACGCTGAGTCCGGTGTTCCTCCACTAAGTATTAGGCGCCTCAAACTTATGATGAACTATATTTTAAAAGTTAAAGGTTCTCCATTAAATCCTGTTTATAATATTACTTTCGGTCACTCAACTTCTTCCGACCATTTTCCTGCAAATAAGCNATAATAAAAACAAAAAAAAAGAGCATACTTTTTTGTTGAATTTGAAAATGACAAAACTCCCAATACGTCAACTTTGAACGCAACATGAAAGTCGATGTACTGACTTCTGCCATGCAATAAAAAAATGCAAGACCATTTTAAATCCTTTTCTTCTTTGAGCAGACCGAATGAATCGATGACCGATGCGTTGTTTGTATGACTCAGGCGAATTATCCAAAAATAGGCATCTAGCCTTTTGGTAAACCAAAGGATTTCACTTGTTTCAGTCTCTTTTTATCTTCTGACTTGTAAAAGTGTGCAAAAACTTAATTTTTAATATTCTAATATATTCTAACATCTTTTTTGAACGTAACAACTTGTGTTCGGTTTGACTTTAAAATGGACGATTTTATATCGCACAAAAAATATTTATATCCTTTATCCGTTTGGAACCATTTTTTAATGTCCAACGACGATAAAAATTCAAAGTGTAAAAAATTTGATGCTATTTTGAAAACTCTCTCAATTTTATCTACACACATCTCTCAATTTTAACTACTTATTTCTCTTTCATATACATAGATTAGAATAACTACTTCTACTAGATTTTTGGAAGGTTCCCAATTCTTTTTCTTTTTTTCCCGGGACCAGTCCCAGGATCCCGGGATTGTGATCGTTCCAGTCCCGAAGTTTCGGGACTGTCAGGAAGGTTCGGGATCATAATCTCTAGGTAGTCTAGGTCCATGGTTTCTCACAGTCCGTGCTTCGAAGAATTATTTTTACCAACGTTTCATCAAAAATAATCCAATAAGTTTTGATGTTCAATCATTACTTCTTTCTATCAGAATAATTTTCTTACTTTTAAAAAATAACTATAAATTGCTTCTTGTTAACAAAATGACTAAAAGTTAGTTAAAAAAGAAAATGGCAATACCCTCTGTTTTATAAATTTAATATAATTGGAACAACTTGGGGAAAAAAGAAAGTTTTTGAGTTGAAGAGTTTAATTTTCTTGAAGACATAATTGCCAAAGTTCCCCCGTCATCAACCTTTGAACAGGGAGACCACCAAGGAAAAAAGAGAACTGAAAAACGGAATTTAAAGTTTGAAAAGAAAAAGTAACTTTTCAATGAATGGTATACAAAATGAAGTGTTTGTAGTCGTGACTATGGGTGTTGTAGTGTTTGCAGTAGTGACTGTAGTCGTGACGATGGGTGTTGCAGTGTTTTCAGCAGTGATTATAGTTGTGACTATGGGTGTTGTAGTGTTAGCAGTAGTGACCGTAGTCGTGACGATGTGTGTTGTAGTGTGAGCAGTAGTGACCGTTGTCGTGACTATGGGTGTTGTAGTGTTTGCAGTAGTGACTGTTGTCGTGACTATGGGTGTTGTAGTGTTTGCAGTAGTGACCGTAGTCGTGACGATGGGTGTTGTAGTGTTTGCAGTAGTGACTGTTGTCGTGACTATGGGTGTTGTAGTGTTTGCAGTAGTGATATGTCGCACTCAATGTTCACGATCCCAATATTGAAACCGTAATGTGTTCAAAAAATTGGCTGATTACTATATTTGAACCGTATTGTCCCATACAGAGCTTCTCAGGGTGTAACAGTGGCTTGCTTTCTATATCTCTGACCTCACCTTTCACGTTTCTACTCACCAGGACGATCTGGAGCGTATAACACTCTAGCTAAGGGTCACAGTTCCAGCCAAATGCTATCAAAATCTTTTCGGCAATCTCATATTAACCCAATTCTGCCAGAGCCTGAAGTTGGCCCTTTTATTTCAATCTAGTAAAACCAGTTTATTGGAAGAAAAAGAAAACTTTTTTGAACTCTCACCTGATTCTTCCAAACAACCAAGATATGCGGTCTCTTCCTAGATTCATCTGTTTCTACATCAACAAGTTTATCTTTGGTAAAACCTGGTTCTCTATATGATCTCAAAACTCTGTGATATTGCGCCATACACATGGGTTGTCCAGCACAGTCTTTTCCAGTAGTTCTTTCTACAGGCAACTGGTTGTTATGAAGGATATCTTTGTGTTCTTGAATCAGAACTGTTATTCTGGATGCTAACTGGGCTATGGATGTTAATTCAAGAAAAGTTTTTGGTGGGAATACCATTCCTGGATTGATGTTAATGGGAAGTGGTAATTGACAAGTCATATACATATCATCAAGCCACCAATTGTATGCCTGAAATTTACAATTTTATTTAGTTTTTAAATCTATCCATGATATGAAAAACTGCCATCTGATAATGTTGCAGTATTACGTTTTACTGTAAAGGGTTTGTACTAAAGACGGCATTTTTTGGGGAACGCTGTTTATTGTTTTGCATTCAAAATAGGACAAATTCTTTCATTTAATAATTTCAATTACTTAAAGTGGTTGCATTATTAAATTCGCCCCAGTAGTAAAGTCCTGCACTGAGTTTGAGATAATTATTAAGGAACGCGGCAACGCTCCGCCCGCCAAGTCAAATACAATGAGCGTATTTGACTTGGTGCACATAAAGATTGCACTTTTCATGTCTCTCCACAGCGATATTTCATAATCCAAATTTCAAAATTAAAGTTACGGGAACATTGAGAAAAAACATTTGAAAATTTTACACTGTCTAAGTCTCCTTCATCATCATATTCATCATCTTCTTCTTGAACGTTGATGACTAAACCGAATTTGATCGAAGATGTCTCCTTTGGTTGCATCTGGTGGAAGGGTGTGCTTTTGATAGTTCCATCGTTACAAAATTTTGCATATTATAGTGCGTGGAATTTGAGCTTCCATAGGTTTTACAAATTTAATTTTTTTTTTAACCCAAGAATTGTATCAGCATAAATTTCGTGTAGTAAATGAAAAACATATTCAGACCCCGATGAAAATCAAATTAGGAAACTTCAGACTTAAACAATTTGGTATCAAGTGTCTTTCTAATTGAAACTAATTATTACACTCGCTAGACACTCACCCAATTATCAAACTCAGAACTTCTTTGCATGAGAATCTCTTGGAGTTTAGGGCCCATACCATCAGGAGCCATAAATGATGACACAAGTTGTCGGGTATGATCAAAACTGTTCGGATCTAGGATGGGTTGTAATGTTTCCAAATATCTGGTCATGGTATGCTCTAATGAGGGCAATGGTAATTTTGGTACTGTCACATTCTGAAACAGAGAAAATAAAATTTAAGTATAAAGCCGTAGGAAAGCGACCGAAGGACCTATAGCAGAAAATATTGCTATAGGTTGTGTATTTCAAACTGATGGCCCTTAAAATTTATATCTCTTTTCGAAAGTAAATCATACGAAAGTCGACCATAGGATAAGACTCACTGACGAGAACCAGTCGGATGTTGTGGAAGTCCCGATGTTCCCAGATGATCTCGTTGCATTGAAGCGAGAGCAGCAGACCAAGGATTCCCTCTTAATGATCTTTATAGGGCTTCTGACCCTCATGTTTGCCCGTGCTTCATTACGGTTACGAAATTTAACAACGATTTCAATATTGAGACATTAAAGCTTNGGAAAGAGACCGAAGGACCTATGGCAGAAAATATTGCTATAGATTGTGTATTTCAAACTGATGGCCCCTAAAATTTACATCTCTTTTCGAAACTAAATCATACGAAAGTCGACCATAGGATAAGACTCACAGTCAGATGTTGTGGAAGTCCCGATGTTCCAAGATGATCTCGTGGCATTGAAGCGAGAGCAACAGACCGAGGATTCCCTCTTAATGATCTTTATAGGGCTTCTGACCCTCATGTTTGCCCGTGCTTCATTACGGTTACGAAATTTAACAACGATTTCAATATTGAGACATTAAAGCTTCTGAAGTTTGGATTTTTGGCTGAACCGACTTCCAGGGTGAGTAAGGCTCCTATTTATAAAATTCAATATTTTACTCAAGGATATTAATTTTTATACTGCAGAACACCTTCGTATTAAATTTCAGCTTTCTCGCTCATCCCGAAGTGGTACTTCTCAATTCCGATTTTCGCTGGTGAAAACCGGGCAGAAACCGAAAATTTTCAATTTTAATATTTTTATGGGGTCTCTACATATAATTTTATGGGGGTCTATTCTCAGTTATTTTTCGTTATCTCCTTTAGTTTGCTCAGAAAAAAAATTGCAAGAAACCTTCTAAAAATTGTCATTTTTGACTGTAACTTGCTTCCACTTGAACTTCCGATAAGAAAGGATTTTTTTTATTACCCACCTACATACTAAAAAAGGGATCTGTGTGCCAAGGTTCAAATCTCTAGGTTCATCCATCGTGGAGCTACGTTGATTATCAGTCAGTCAATATTTTATAAGTATAGATATCCTAAGTTCTTTGAAATTATGAAAAAAGGAAAATAGCCTGGAGGAAATTGTTTAAAATAATGGAAAAATTAATTGAAGTTTTAGCTTTGTTTTTTATAATCACATAACGACGGCAAATTACTGAGCTCTTTTTTCTGTCTTCCCCTTCATCTTTATCTTCATCGCCATCCTCTTCTTGTCTTGTTCTTGCCTGCAATAACATAACGACGGCAAATTACTGAGCTCTTTTTTCTGTCTTCCCCTTCATATTTATCTTCATTGCCATCCTCTTCTTGTCTTGTCAACCTGCAATAACATAACGACGGCAAATTACTGAGCTCTTTTTTCTATCTTCCCCTTCATCTTTATCTTTATGTAACGCGAGCGTAGTTCTTTTGGTTGTTATTATTCCTAAGAGTTTGAATAGATCTGTGTTATTAATTTCCCTACCGATGACTTTCATTGTACCTACAAATAGTTTGTTAATTGTTATAAAATGAATAGATTCCAACACATTAAATTATGCGAGGCTATGTTCCTGGCTAAGGCGTTCACAAGGCCGTAAACAGGGAGGTCGATGGGGTCTATACCCCCCGAGTTTTCTTTTTTTAATGAAAATACTCTACTTTGCACGTGACCTCTAATATTAAAAAAAATATCTATTTTAACCACATCATATATTATAGTTTTAATGCAATGGTTTAAAGAACCAATTTGAATTTGGGGATAACACCTAGTCAACATTTATATTTAGCACATTTTATAAATCCCATGTAATATTTATTTCTCCAAAGGAAAATAAAAATAAATAGAAACACCACGTAGGGCACTTAAACATTCGTTTTTTAAAACGTTTATTTAAGATTAAATTTTACTCATTTTCTGCCGAAAAAAAAATCTAGCAATATCTAGTGTTACTTTTGCTTAGGCAGGTTAGACTGGAAACTGACAACATTGCATCGTTCATGTAATCACCACCACCATAATATATCACAACTACAATCGATTTTCCCGCATTTGTAACTAACTCATCGACCAACTTGTTATCCGGTATTTTTCTTAATCCAAAGGGTTTGCTAAAAATATTACTATTTTTCTTCTTGTGGATTTCTTACTTGATTTGTCCGCGAATTGATTTGTCTACCTTGAAGGGCATTAACAAATGCATCATAATTGTCAGAGGATTCTTGCAAGAAAAGGAAGGATGTTTATTTTTTGTTATTCCAAAGGGTTTGCTAACAATATTATCTATTATTTTTCTTCTCGCGGATTCCTTTCTTGATTTATCCGCCAATTGATTTTTCTACCTTGAAGGGCATTAACAAATGCATCATAATTGTCAGAGGATTCATGCAAGAGAAGGAAGGATGTTTATTTTTTGTTATTCCAAAGGGTTTGCTAACAATATTATCTATTATTTTTCTTCTCGCGGATTCCTTTCTTGATTTATCCGCCAATTGATTTTTCTACCTTGAAGGGCATTAACAAATGCATCATAATTGTCAGTGGATTCATGCAAGAGAAGGAAGGATGTTTATTTTTTGTTATTCCAAAGAGTTTGCTAACATTATTATTATTTTTCTTTCGTTCTGTTAATTTTTGTTTTTCCCTTGTTTGCATTTATCATTCATTTGTTTGCTCTTTTTATTTATTTTATTTATTATTTGAGCTTTCCTTTTTCTATTTGATTGGGGGTATGATTTATTCATTACTATAGTCTTCTTCACAACAATATCTCGCTCCTTCTGCCGCCGTTCATTACCTAAATATAGAATTGATGACCAAATTACGAATGATGTTTAGAGTGATAATATTCTTTGATTTTTTGCTAGAGTTTCCCCAAATACTCGTTCTTTCGCGGTCCATATTTTTACATACAGCAGAGAACCTTCAATGCATAGTAGTTATAGAAAGCCACACCGTTGCCGATCTCCGTGGCCGAGTTGTTAAGAGCATTGACTCTTGGTCCGGAGGTAGTTGGTTTGAATCCCGCCCGGAGCCAAAATTTTCTGATCGAATTTTCTTTTTTTCCGAAATGGCATGGCTGTAAAAAGAGCCCCGAAGCAATGTAAAAGCGGATCGGGGCATAACACTTTTTTTTTTTAAAAAAAAGAGGTATAGAAAGCCGCAATTAAATGCTTAGGTGTATAAAAAAGTCTTTAGAGTTGTGCTTATATTAGAAACGTCTATGAAGAGAGAAAGGTTTTCTTGTCTTTTGAAAGCGATAGAAAATCTAATTATCTTAATTAGAAAGAAAGGAGGGAAAAGGGAACGTTGAAAGAGCAATAGCTTTCCATTTAGCGAACCTGCCTGCTTGTCTCATGTACCAACAGACCTCTGTCTTACCGCAGTACAATTAGAATTTATAATTAAAAACAAACAGAATACCTACTACCTACATTCGATGTTCTTTGATGAACGCATGCAGAGTGCCTAAAAATTAAAGAGGCGGAGCTCAGAGTTTTGAGAACAATAATACAGTAATTTTTATTTCCAAAGAGAAAACTTTTTCCAGTGGATTCAATTTTTGGACACTCTCGCGGCAGAGCTACCCCTTTTTGAATGCAGAAGGCACAAGAAAAAGAAGGTATTTTGTTATTTAGTTGAGGTCTGTACTGAAAATAGGGCTGCATATATTATTCGAAAGTCAAATTGAACTTTTTAAACACTTTTGCAAACATAACTGATACATTTTGACTGTTCAAGTTCAAGATTAAATTCTCAATTTTAATATAAAACAGATTCGAATTTTCTGACGAAGTTTGTCATGCACATAAAAGGCCATTAATTCGAGATTCAACACTGCATGTAACACAGGTTGTTCCTTCTTTTTTTATCAAAACTAAAAAACTGTGGCAAAGTGTTGAAATGTTGTTATTGTATCTATGTAATGATGTGATTCTCAATGATTGTTGTTACATGATATCACAGATACAGAAAACATATTCCTTCAATCTGTAGATGAAAGTCAATTTGATTTCAGCAAATAATTTGTATAACATATCAAAACAAGATTGTCGCATTAATTCCGCTCAAATAGATTAAACAAAGTTTAGTTATAAATGAATGACAGAACGAAGTAGAGGGGTACGTCTTTACTGCCTGACAACCAAAACCAACCCCTCCATCCCCAACGTAACCCAACTTGTCTTGAACGTTGTACATGTTAGGTTGTTATCAGAGAGTTAACCCCTCACACATCCCACAAAACGTGTACCTCTATCTCCACTTTTTCTCTCTTCCCATAAAATTCCTTTATTTTTTACATCTCCCTTTTCACTTCGTCTCCTAATTCATTCTCACCCCAGCATATATTTTCTTTCAGTTTTCCTTCCACTTCTATTTTCCTGCTCCAATTTTACTTCTAGATACATACTCGTACCTCTTCGTAGACGAAAAAAGAATTACTTCATTTTAAAAAGAATTTCCACTAGATTTAAACTTTTTTTTATTATTATTATTTTGCAACGCCTAATTTAGGGGGGGGGGGGAACGTCATTANGCCATTAAAATTATGTTCATACAAAATTTTAATTTAATGATCACGCCACGAAATCATTTGATTTCTGGACATACTTAAGGAGAGACTTAAGGGGGATACCATATGAAAACCTAACTGACCTGACTAATAAAGCGTAGGGAATGTTTCTTTGTAACTACGAAGGTTGCATCTCACAGAAATGGCGAACACAGACGCGATCCTGAGTATCAACATTGGAGTCCGTACATTTGATTTATGAAAGGAAGAAAAAAAAATTAACTGAAGATTATGTACCTAGATGAACTTAATGAATTAGGTCTACCATCTCAGATAATAATTCCACGAAAGATCCAGATTTCAAATATATTTACCGTTTTTTCTTAAAAAAAAAAAAAAAAAAAAAAAAAAAAAAAAAAAAAAAAAAAAAAAAAAAANCCATTCGCTGGAAAGTTGCAAACCAGCTACCCACATTGACCTCATCCAGCCTGGTGTATTTAACGTGCCACATAGACGCTGGCATCTAATACCGCTTTTGATGTGGGCCCAAAGTTAAAGGACAGTTTATTTGATTTTCATAATTGACAATAAAATGTACAGTTCCGTATGCTTTCCCAGAATTGAAAAGTTGATCAGTTTCGGAATTAGGAACAAGAAAATGTCATCATCGACAGTGTTTGTCAATGTTAACTGAAATGGACAGTTTCATATACTTTTCCAGAATTGATCAGTTGACCACTTTCGGAATTGAGAACAAGAAAAAGTCATCATCGACAGTGTTTGCCACGTTAACTTTCAGTGAATATTATCCAATAAACTTTCACGCGGCTTCATAATACCTATATTTTAAATAAAAGGAAAGGAGAGCGTTTTCAATGTTTTAAGTTGCCTAATGTTTTTTGTGGTGACCTTTATTTCAAAAAATGGAATTTAGACGGGAAATGCCGCTATGGTACATACATTAATATACCCAACCTTCCTAATTTTACATAAATCATAACACCAGCTTTTTCTTGGATTTTGTCTCCACAAGGTCCCCAAATCTCAACTAAACAGAACACGAATACATGAAATTATTTAGAACCTAACAAATTTAAATGTGAATCTAAGGACGGTCGTTCTTTGGAAGGGAACACAAGCTTACCCTACTACGAGTGAATTTAAACGACAAATCTTACTCCACGAGGATTTGAACCCTGTTAAGTATGTAGTCGCTCGATGAAGTTAGTTGTAGCGTGAGCTTATACTGACACCCCTAGTCGCTTCCAAAGATGACCAGCGTAAGTCTTCTAATAACATTTGCGACTCCGAGGTGACGACAACTACGGCGGATATGAATTAATGGAACTCAAAATATTTGCATGACCCATTATAGTAATATCCTCAGTTAAAACAAATGTGCTTTGAAAATGAAGTGCTCAGAAAATTTTCCACAAATAACAGAAATTAAACAGTGTGGTTTGTACCATCAAACATTATCTATACAGTACCCAATGATTGATTGCTTCCCTAAAGTTTTAACATTTTATATGAAAATAATAGCTTAATCCATTCCCAGTCAGGAACGGAAAGTCAGTAGCAGTATGAGTCTTCCTGCAAATACTATTCTGTTTTACTTTCTGAGCAAAACATGAAAATAATATTCTGTTTTACTTCCTAAGCAAAACATGCAAATCATGTGCTGTTTTACTTCCTGAGAAAAACATGCAAATAATATGCTTTTTTACTTCCTATGAGCAAAACATGCAAGTAATATACTTCCTAAGCAAATATGCAAATAATATGCTATTTTACTTCCTAAGGAAAACATGCAAATAATATGCTGTTTTACTTCCTAAGTAAATATGAAAATAATATGCTGCTTTACTTCCTGAGCAAAACATGCAAATAATATGCTGTTTCACTTCCTAAGCAAATATGCAAATAATATGCTGTTTTACGTCCTGAGCAAAACATGCAAATAATGTGCTGTTTTACTTCCTGGGCAAAACATGCAAATAATATTCTGTTTTACTTCCTAAGCAAAACATGCAAATAATTTGCAGTTTTACTTCCTAAGCAAAACATGCAAATAATATGCCGTTTTCTTCCTAAGCAAAACATGTGAATAATATGCTGTTTTACTTCCTGAGCAAAACATGCAAATAATGTGCTGTTTTACTTCCTGGACAAAACATGCAAATAATATTCTGTTTTACTTCCTNATTTTCACTGCCATCTCGCAATTTCAAATCAAGGATTGTGCGAGGGGGAAGTGCAGATTGAAACAAAGGATAAACTTAGGTTTCCTATTTTATTTTTGGGTCTAATCCACGATTCTTTCACACATAGTTCTTGGAATATATTGCCCTCAACAACGATTCCCTTACACATAGTTCTTGAGATATATTGGCCTCAACCACAATTTCCTTACATATAGTTCTTGAAATATATTGGCCACAACCACGATTTCCTAACACATAGTTCTTGAGAAATATTGGCTACAGCCACGATTCCCTTACACATAGTTCTTGAGATATATTGGCCATAACCACAATTCCCTTACACATATTTCCTGAAATATATTGGCAACAAAGGGATATACACACGACCAATGTTTCAAAATCGAGATCTGTGATTCGGAGAACTAAACCGTGTTTTGGCATTGAAAACGAAAGTTTCAGCCCATTACAATAGGTACTCTTGTTTATAGATAAGGAAAATCGTTTGATGTTCATATTATAGGTAGCAAATTTTTTTCTACCAGTAATTTTCATTTATTATACACAATATAATATTGATTCATTGTCCGACCAAAGAAAGCGGGATAGAAGTGAAAATTGGCTCCTACATCAAATGCCGCCATTGTTGTGCCGAGCCTGATATTCCGAATTTTTACCAAATTTCACAAAAGCAACAAAATATTTATCTTGCTTGGACTGAAAGCTAATTTATGTTTACAAAAAATAGGGGATGAATCCCTTATCTTTCATCTTTTGGGGCCAGTGAACCCTCACACCAGTAACACTTCTGTACAATGATTAGTTTGTCAGATAAAATTTTACAATGTTTCCTCGTTTTGATGTATCACTTTCGATATTCCTTTTAAGGGGTCCGCTGTGTGTAACCTGTTCCAAAGTCTAGTTTTATTCTTCTGTCATAGGGATCCATATTGTAAACAAGCAATGTTCCTTAGATGGGTACATGCCTGCAAGCCCTTGGAGAAAATTTATATCAAAAGAAAAATTCGAAGAACTTTTAAATATTTATATTATTTTCTGTCTATTCATATTACCCTCCATTCGGCCGGAAAAATAGCCAGCATAAGAAGGGCGGGATCCCAAACAAACTCGCTGGACGTTGCTTAACTTCAGTGATCTAGCAAGAACTGCTGTATTCAACGTGTCATAGACGCTGCTAATCTAAAAAGTTTGATGTTTATACTAGAAACGTTTTTATAGCTATTTTATAGCCAGCGATGGCATGAAGTTAAGCAACGTCTAGCGAGGTTGTACCATGTGGGTGTTCACGCAAGTTCGTGGTCTCGTGATGCTGGCTATTTTCCGGCCCAACCCAGGCTGGTTGAGGTCAATGTGAGTATCGAATGACCCCCGTCTCGAATGATCAATAAAGAGACGTTAAGCCAAATAAAAAAAAACATGTTTTCATAAAAACATTATTGGATATTTGAACATTATTAAGAGCCTCATGCACTAATAATATCTTCAATCTTTTTCCATACCAAATCTTTTTATTCTGGTAATCGTCCGTACGAGTCTGGGTGTACCCTGAAATCACAAGCACTCAGTCGAATATTTTCCGACCCCGTCGGGAATTGAACACGGCTCAATGCCAGCGTGACATCCAGTAGATCAGGAGGACTACCAAAACAACATCCGCGTGCATGCTAATAATCCAAATTATAGAGAGAGTCCTCATTTCCCTTCCAATCCCTTTTCATACCTAATTGAAATCAAGGGCGATAAATATCTGGACATTTTCCCTCTTTCTCTCTTCACCCTTACACTATTTCAAAGGAATCATAAAATATTTTATTATTTAGCAGCAGTGAGGTGAAGTAGTTTTTTACTTTCATTAGTATGATTAAAGGCCCTTTCTGATGGAGTTTTCATTTACTCGTCTACCTTTACCCTAACAGCTATCTGATGCCCACCTCCTTCAAGCTGTTGGATTCGAAATAAAATATTTTGATGTTCTTAAAATATTTTTTTTTTTTTTTTAATTTGGCTTAACGTCTCTTTAACATCTATTGGTCATTCAAGACAGGGGTTTTATCCTCCATTCGCTGGAACCTTGCAAACCAGCTACCAACATTGAACTCACCCAGCCTGGGTTGGGCCGAAAAAAAAACAGCATCAACAGGGTGCGAACCCACATGGGGTGCCCACATCGTACAATCTCGCCGGACGTTGCTTAACTTCAGTGATCTAATGGGAAATGGTGTATTCAACGTGCCATAGACGCTTTCAATTATGCTAGACATTATAATTATGTAGATTTAGCCAGTGTCCAGGGCACGTTAAATATATTAGTTCCAATAAGACCCCTGAAGTTATGAAAAGTCATTCTATTTAGTAGGCGACCACGTTGGTTTGAGCCCTCGTGATGTTGGCTAACTTTACTATGCCCTCTTTCTTTCTTTTAAAAAAAGTACAGTAAACATCAATGCCATTCCGGAAACGAGCAAATTCGATCAGAAAATTTCCGCCCCGGGCGGCATTCGAACCCACAACCTCCGGAACAAGGGACAATGTTTTTAATAACCCGGTTACGGAGATTGCCATCTTTACTGTGCTCTGTCAAGACTTCCATGTATACAGGCCTGGATTAACTTCGCGCGAGGCCCTTTTAAAGTCGGTGCAAATAGGTAAGTAGCAAAAATATGTTTCTAGACAAAAACCACAAGTGTCAACGAACTAGTAAATTTGCCAATTTCCCCCGTACTCCCGCCTTTCTTTTTCTTCTCCCATAAATCGAAAAAGAAGTCTAGCGCGACGCCTAAAAGTTTAGTATTGGGTAAGAAAAAACGAACAACAAACAGGTACATCAAAGGGTGAGGCCACCGGTCCTGCGTTTTCAGCCATCTAATAAAATGAGTCTATTCTGGGTTATATGTTAAAATATGAGTCTATTCTGGGTTATATGTTAAAATATTAGTATATTCTGGGTTATAGTTAGATTCAAAATAATACCCATTGTGAAACCCATTGTCTCCATATTTGTAGAACTCACTATATCTTTTGCTTAATAATTGTTTATCTATACTTATCCCATTTTATATAGTGTCAGTTTAAGAAGCTGGGCCCGGCTAGGACTAACGAAAATGATGATCATGGAAGGTGATGTTGTGTTGTTGTGGTGATGATGAATTACACCTTACAATATTCCATAAGTCATGTATTTAAAAAAAAAAAAAAAAAAAAAAAAATCGGTAAGTGGTTGAGACCCCATGGACCCCCCACGGTACGGCCTTGTCCTGGGCAATTTCCGCATACGCCATATTGTTAACCCGGGCCTGTCTGTATGAACTGTAATCTGAGTATCTCATAAATATGGCCTTTTGCCTTTGGAATGAAACTACCCTTCCAGTCGCTAATTAAAATCTACTCTCTGTCCATTTTAAAGTTAACCTGATGTTCACTTTATAAGGTTAAAGGATAAGTAATATCCAATTTCATGACGTGAAAATGTAATAATGTGAATTAAAATAAGCTTGGGGAAAATTAAAATTTTAGGTACACATTTTGTTTCGTTCATGTTTGATAGACTTTGATACACTGGAAAGATTCAGATTTCAAAAGGATCACACTATTGAATTTTATGTTCTTTAGTGCACCATAGAGTTTGATACACTGGAAGATTCATATTTCAAAAGGATCACATTGTTGAATTTTATGTTCTTTAGTGCACCTCT
Organism: Pachypsylla venusta; assembly: GCA_012654025.1. NCBI lineage: Eukaryota > Metazoa > Arthropoda > Insecta > Hemiptera > Aphalaridae > Pachypsylla > Pachypsylla venusta. The sequence goes on along the minus strand of CM022879.1, from coordinate 24,029,272 downwards.
ATTTGATAGAGTTTGATACATTGGAAGGTTCATATTTCAAAAGGATCACACTATTGAATTTTATGTTCTTTAGTGCACCTCTGTTTGATAACGTTTGATACACTGGAAGATTCATATTTCAAAAGGATCACACTATTGAATTGTATGTTCTTTAGTCCACCTCTGTTTGATAGAATTTGATTTACTGGAAGATTCATATTTCAAAAGGATCACACTAGTGAATTTTATGTTTTTAGTGAACTTCTGTTCGCTATATCCTTACGGACGGGGCTATGTTGCATGTTATCCCGAGTCCTTGGTCAATATATTTCAATTATTACTTATTACAGCCTAGGCACTCGTCAAAAACTCACACTTCAGTTACTGCCCATGAAGGCGCAACATCAAGATGCTTACGCGCGTATAGTTGAAAACTTTAGGGCAGTTATAGTTTGCTATGTATACATCAAACTGTACAGTATCTTTCTGATTTTCAATCGTGTAAAAAGTGAGAATTATGTATAAACCTATACACTATTTTCATTGCAGCTAAATAAATAAATAAAAAAAAATCCATATTTATGTTGCTTCATATTTTGCGGCCCTAGGCCGTCGCCTATGTTGGATGATACGGCAAATCCGCCTCTGAATATAGTGTCTACATGTAGATAATTTAGGCTACAAGGAAAAAAATACTTGAGCTTTTTTTGTTTACAAATTTTTGAGCATTTTATAGCAAAAAAAATCTTTGGATAAAATTTTATAAAATTGGATGAGTTGGTCCCTTGAGGATTGTTCACCCTCAAAGTCATAAACGTTTTTGCTGAAATATATTTTCATATAATTTTTTAAGGCAAAAGAAAGAAATACGTTTTTATTATAAGTGACCTTTTATAGAAGAAGCTGTGAAGTCCCAAGCGACTATTTCATTGTGAGCCACGCCTTGAAGAAATATCCTTCAGTAGCTGCACTCTTTTTGTTTTCTGGTGTGTTATCTTATTTTGGGGAAATGAAAATTATTCCTGTATACAGTTTGCCAATATTACAAGATCCTTTAATAAAATTTTTGCAGAATAACAGCATTTAGGAGAAGTGTAACTATTGGTCAAAATATACTTTTAGGAAAACTTCTAAGCCATAATTCAAGAATTACAATTTAATCCCGCAGGCCCACTCAGAGAATCAAACTAAATTGAACTGCTCTATCTAAGGATGAAGAGAAACAATAAGCTGTGTAAAATATTGAAGTTAGAGGAATGGGTGTGATTTCACCGGTACAATGAAATGACGATTCCTGCATCTATTGGCAAATCAGGTAAGTACCGTGTTCTAGCGGCCATATTCTTCTATCCATCTGCTCTTTTGTTGTCAATTAATAAGAGAGAAAAACTAGCCTGTTTGCCTAGGTCATTGTCACTCCTCAGTATACTTTTTTTTTAAAAAAGAAGTTATGCCCAGGAACCGCTTTCGAATTACTTCAGGGCATTCTTTTTTACAGACATGTCATTCCGGAAGCGAGAAAATTCGATCAGAAAATTTTCGCTCCGGGCGGGATTTGAACGCAAAACCTCCGGACTAAGAGTCAATGCCCTTAACAGCGCGGCCACGGAGATCCTTAGTAATCTTGCTCGGTATATAAAATAACTTTGCCTAATTCCGTTGTACCGTTGCTCTTTGAAATAACGGCCAACGATTTCATTCTGCATGGGACATTGAAGTTAATACATCAAATTTTAGAGGCTATCCTTTTAGATGTTTGCTTGCTGTTAATAGCAAGCACCAAAACGAAAAACAAAAATCTGAATATATAAATCAGAAATTTGTATGTTAAAATACCACAGCCCAGACGGTAGCAGATAGCGAAAATTAGGATTAGATCCCCCCCAAATCATGGTCTAAGACCCCAAGAAAATTATCAGAACTGAAATATATCAAGCCGTTTTCGAGTTACAGCCAAATATCTACTTTCTTCACAAAGTCGACCAGTCACGGTCCGGTATATCAACATACATATCCATTCAAAGCGAGAAAGTTTTAGGTGGTCGTTTAGTCCTTGTTTAGGACATTTTCCGCATAGGTATCGCCAGCCATTCCAGTGTTACAATTTCGAAACCGGGAACAGGCAAAATAAAATTAAAAAAATACCAAAACGTCAGAATGTTTTTTAAAGGTTGCAATGTACAGGATAAACACAAACCCATACTCCCCCCCCCAAATTCCAATGTCCTTGAAAAACACAAATATTAGCAATGTAAGGAACGTAGCGAAGCACGAGCGAAACAGCTAGTTTTCTACATAGCAAAGAAACTGAAGCGTTCTTAAAACGATAGTTGAGTGCATAAATTTTAAATCTCCATCTACGTGCAATAATTGTGCACGGAGAAGAAAAATAATGACTTAATGACTCCCATAATTATGCTTCGTGTACCTTCTATCCGACATTTTACACAGAGAGTTTCAGTTTCTGTGACGCCTAACTGTATCACGTCTGTAACTACAATTCCAGATTATTTTCGTACCCATCATTTTTTTTTTTTTTAATTCACAAATGAGCTTGAGATTTTCCGTCCCTTGCTTTCTCTTTAATTTTCTTTTTTTATTCAATATAATTTAATTAAAATGAAAAGTGAAAGATGGGCACCTAGTTATTATTTTTTTTAAAAAAAAAGTTCTATAATTATGAAAAGAACCTCAGCAGGGGGTTAATAATTTTTTGGAATACTTTTCAAATAAACTAAATTTACATTAGAGCGTTAAAAAAATATTCATAATAGGATCATTGTACTTTGAAAGTTTTATTTTAGTACTAGTTTGATATACCTCATAGAGTATGGGAAAGTTCATCATTCCGTGCCTCGACTTTGCCCAAATATATAAAGTTTGCTAATCAGTCAAATTTAGTAACTTTAAAAGTTAGTTAAATTTATAATCGAAGAGAATGACCCTCCCTGATTTCATATTTTACAATTGATCGGTACAAATAAGTGGGAATGTGAAAACCTTGACCAGATTACAAATAGGTACCTGTGTATTTTAAGCATACAATGACTAAAGTTCAATCTCTTAAGATAAATCCATTATTTAGCATCATCGTTTCCGATGGTAGACGGATGTATTTAGCCAACGATCATACCACGTTGAATACACCAGTTCCCGTCAGATCAATGAAGTTAAGCAACGTCGGGCGTGGTCAGTACTTGAATGGGTGACCGCTTAGGAACACCACCTCATTTTTTGGTCCAACCCAGGCTGGGTGAGGTCAATGTGGGTAGCTGGTTTGCAAGTTTCCAGCGAATGGAGGGTAAAACCCCTGTCTTGAATGACCAATAGATGTTAAAGAGACGTTATGTCAAATTAAAAAAAAAATTTACGGATGTATGAGACTGCAGCTCTGGAGAAGTTGTTATTTGGTGCTAAAGTATATAATTGTCATGGTACAATGTACATCTACTCTTGGAAGCTAATAATTGACATAGGCCCCTAGAATTATGTCATTCACTGTAATATAATTACGTATTAATTTAAACCATCAGCTCAGGTATATTCTGTGTATGACGTATTTTCACTATGGAAGTTGTTGAGTCATAAGTGTTACTGACGTTGTTCGTGACGTAAGGAATAAAAAATATAAATGCTTTAAGAAAATCTGAACACATTCCAAATAATTTAACCATCTCTAAATTTCAAATGTTTCCGG
>CM022879.1:23986404-24008281 GCA_012654025.1 Pachypsylla venusta | reverse complement strand
GTGTAATTTGGGGCTTGCCTTAGGATCAAAACATTGCCAATTGAAACGTAATGAATTCAAGGTACAAAAGTTTTTAGTCCAGAGGGGAAGTAAAATGTTGCGAGTTCTGATTAGGTTCAGAAATTCTGGACATTCATTCAAAAGCTCACCTTTCTAATGTTCACAAACTCGTACACCTTAATGACCAATAAAAGAAAAAAATTGTAATATTTCTTTACTAGCGCAGAGGATAAGGCAGGTACTGAAGGAACGTTGTTTTTCCGGCCAAAAAAGGGGAACCAGAAACCCCAGGTATATAAAGGTAATATATTCTAGCAAAGGTGTTTGAAACCGGAGAGGAAAAACAGAAATGATAAAAATAAACAGAAAAGAGGGGAGAAATGTAGGAGAATGGAAAATCTAGAGAAAAGAATTGATTTTAGATGACCTGGATAAATGAAGCGCTCTCATTGGCTGTTCAAGATAGGGCACCCGATCAATACCTTTGCAAATGCCTGGAATATACAGAGTATATGTGTACGTTTTCCTACAAGTTGAAAGTTTGTTTTTCCCCTAATATAGAGGGGCTCTTTTTATTATATTATTCCACTGAAGCTTTTCTGTGCTTTTCCATGAGAAAAAATGTTATTTTTTTAAAACGAAGGTAAAAAGACAAAAAATCAGAAATCTCCTTAGAGCTTTTTCATTATAATTTTTTTTGTGACTCTGTACCGAGTGAGAACAGGCAGGTGTAATAAGATTACAGAAATTCAAGCCTTGATTTTTAGATGTGAAAATATGATTGGGACAAAAAGTTACATACATATGAAATTTTATTTGAGTAAACGCATGTAATGTTGTCACCACGAAAGAAATAATTCTTTTCCATAAATGCTCGAACCACCGACTCAAATATTCAATTAGGATACTTGGGTCGGTAAAAGGTTATACATATATGCACACTATGTCAAACCTAAACTAACCTAAAGTTAAACCTAAGTAGAACAAACACAATTTAGAATATTGGTAATGGATCGACTTAAAACGACACATTATCTATTGTTTGTCTGTTTGTCCTTTTGTACCACGATAACTCTCGAACACCTTATTTTTCTTTCGTCTGTTTGTACCACGATAACTCTCGAACACCTTATTTTTCTTTTGTCAGTTTGTACCACGATAACTCTCGAACAATTTTTTTTCTTTTGTCTCTTTGTACCACGAGTACTCTCGAACACCTTATGTTCTTTTGTCTCTTTGCACCACAATAACTCTCGAACACACTTTTTTCTTGTGTCTCTCTGTAGTACAAAGAGACAAAAGAAAAAAGGGTGTTCGGGAGTTATTTTGATGATTCTCGAACACCATTTTTGTTTTTGTGTCTTTGTACCACGATAACTCTCGAACACCTTTTTTTCTTTGGTCTCTTTGTACCACGATAACTCTCTAGCACCTTATTTTTCTTTTGTCTTTTTGTACTACGACAACTCTCGAACGTTTTATCAAATTTTGATGTAATTTGGTATGAATACTCTTTGTTATCGTAGAATTGAATGATTATTTTGGGTTATATATTGGTTCACACCGGCCAATCTTTGGCCATTTCAGTATTTGAGGTCTGCAACAGTTCACAAGAACTATTAGCCATTGAAGTAGAGGCCCCATAACAGAGATATAAATACATTTACATTTTTCTCATTAAAATCTTCCCCAATATTCACACTCTGATCCAACATTAAACTAAATCCCTAACCATTGAACAAAGTTACACACAATCCATTGGTTTCTCAAACCATCCAAAAATAAACGATAAAAGCGAACAATTTACATAGATATTAAAATGAAAAATACACCACAACATGAGACATTAAAGGATTTGCAAAGGCTATGAAATATCGTCTCGGAATTAGGAAAAGGAACATGCTGAATTTTTTGAATAGAGAGGGTTCGCAGGTCATACACCCACCCTTATTTAGAACATTTGAGGGTTATGAAGTTCACGCGGAACATATTTTTTCAGAAATACCGTATCTAATAGTGAATCATGTTCATGTAAGATTTAGGTGCTCCGAAAATTTAAGGGAATGAATATTTTGATTTGTATGGTAAACTAGCATCCCACGATCGCGGCTTCGCCCGCGCAAATTTTTAATTATGTATCATTCTATTCCTCTCGCTCNGTTATAAGATAGTATGTACAGTGTGTACCAAATGTGACAACACTTAGTTCAGGGTGACAATGTCGCAGTGATTCAGTTAAAAGATAGTATGTACAGTGTGTACCAAATGTGCCAACACTCTGTTCAGGGTGACAATGTCGCAGTGATTCAGTTATAAGATAGTATGTACAGTGTGTACCAAATGTGACAACACTCTGTTCAGGGTGAAAATGTCGCAGTGATTCAGTTATAAGATAGTATGTACAGTGTGTACCAAATGTGACAACACTCTGTTCAGGGTGACAAAGTCGCAGTGATTCAGTTATAAGATAGTATGTACAGGGTGTACCAAATGTGACAACACTCTGTTCAGGGTGACATTGTCGCAGTGATTCAGTTATAAGATAGTATGTACAGTGTGTACCAAAATGACAATGTCGCAGTGATTCAGTTATAATATAGTGTGTACAGTGTGTACCAAATGTGACAACACACTGTTCAGGGTGACAATGTTGCAGGTATTCAGTTATAAGATAGTATGTACAGTGTGTACCAAATGGGACAGGACTTCTGTGAAATTTAAAATTACAAAGTTCTTATTTGGAAACAAAAGATACATTTTTTGGAGGAGGGCTATTTTTTCGTAATCGATTTCAAGGTTTATTATTGAAAAAATGCATAAACCAAAATTATGGTGAAAAAAATTATCTTCAAAGTTATTAATTACGATTATTGATTAATCTATCCTGCTATACGCACGTCATCGACTCAACAAGTTCAATGCACCAGATCCCGTCAGATTTGGGAGTACACTTGAAGAGACATAATATTTGCAATTTCGTGTACTAGACAGCACATTTGGACTAGCTGTTGTCCGATTTCGATGAAACTTGGTACGGATGTTCATTAGGTTCCAGAATTTTCTGATTTTGGCCCATTAAAAACAAGAGGCTTTTATTTATTACTTTTTAACCTGAATGTTGTAGAATTATAAGACGGAATCGATAACTCTTCGTAAAAGCTTTTGCTATCCGCTATCGTCTGAAAGAGTTATCGAAAATTACATTAAATTTTATTGTAAAGATTGTGTACCTTGTAGTATCTGTGATATTATAGGTTAACACATCTTGTTTATCGGCGGGCAGAGAAATTTCAGATGTCAGGAACGAAATTTTGTTGCAACTGGTGAAGAGTAAGGAGAGACTATGGCGCCAAAAAGGCAGAAAAGATCTATTAAAATATAGCTGTGAGTCTGTCGGTTGTGTTCAAGATTTATTCTAATCAATATACAACCCTCTCTGGTCGCATACACCAGAGGTGTATTTGAGGGAATTGTCCTCACCCCTGCCGTGGGATATACTTTGACTTAACCACATGAGAACTGATGGTAAAGCGTTGATGGCCGACTGTTATTGCCCCCCACCCATGCACTCTGTATCTGCCCTCATTTCTACATGCATGAGCTGAAACGATCGGTTTTCTATAGAGCGAGCAATATAACACCTGAGATTTTTTCAAGTTATACCCACTCCCAAACTTCGATCATTTGACTATAGAAGTTACAGAGGGAGCTCTTAATTCAAATTTGTGAAAAGTAAAATTTTAGAAAATTCATTTTTTTTTTTTTTTTTTTTTTTTTTTTTTTTTTTTTTTTTTNAACGACAGTTTGTTACATTACCTATATTTACCTGAACACAAAGTTCGTTCAACGAGGAAAAAGCGCGAACTTTTATGGTTTTATATTCATTACGATTTTCCTTTAGAGCAGATTCACATTCGCCGGGATACAACAGACGAGAACATTTCCCGTTCCCCATGCAATATTTGTTAAACCATTAGTCCTTTTCCATTTTCTCGAGTAATTAGTTCCACATTTGCTCTAATCTTCAACTAATGTTTACAGATGCTAGCGATAAGATTTTGTGGACGAGATATTCTTCCTGCACTGCTTTGGCAAATTAGTTCATGACGACCGAAACAATCTACAGAAATTCGACAGCTACTACAGTTGCGTGGTCTACATTTGCAACCTAGACTTAAGCCTACACGTTTGATTATCTAGGATGTACCTTTGTTAGGACTTGTTTGTCAAATACATAGAAATGGCAGATAGTTCATAACGCACTCTGTGTTAATAGACTGCCAATTTCTTTGTTGAGAATATTAATTTGTTTGGAACGCCACAATTAATGAACTTCAAGTTTCGTAAAGCCTCCGATCGACATATGACATATGAAGTTGAAATGGATATGAAATTACGTTATTTATGGGTTACGAGTCAGAATTTTTTTCCGTATCATACCAACACAATCAAGCTCAGTTCCCATTAGATCTTAAGTAAGTTAATGAGATCTGGGTTCCTACAACGGGGAGATATGTTGAGACAATTTTTCTTAAAAAACTAGGTTTTACTGGCCATCATTGGTCCACGTTGGACGGTTGTACATATGCAATACAGGCATGGCCTCAAAAACGTTTCCTAACCTCTCTAATTGGGTAAAAATTGGTTAAAAAAAGTTTTTGTAAACTACCTCAAGTGTTGCTCTCCGGTTACAAATCTTGAGATCTGGAGTAATTCGCAACTGCACTGCGTGTTTTTGCTGGGTGCACTCAGTTATCTATGAGGCCAAGTAGCTGATGTTGAAGCATTGTAAGTAGCTGTTGTTGACTGCAATTGTCGGAAGGTCGTAGCTTAAAGTTGAAAAATGGTTGTTACCAAAAATGTATACGTAGATTGAAAACCAGTGGGGAATTTTCCTCAATATTTTCAAAACAAACTTATTCTATAAGTACAAATTACCGTACGAATAGTTTCCAGTCAGTCTAACATAATACGTTAATGTTTTTTAAAATTTTATCGATGTCAAGGGACGGTATATTGTGATGAAACAGAAAGAAGCTTTTCAAACTTAGAGACGTCTAATGTCTTCCATCTAAACAGCCCTTATAAGAAATTGCACCATAAAAAGTAGTGGCTTTAAAAATTAGGTTGTACAAGCAGACGGCGAAAGCTGGAGAGAATAAAATCTTTATTTCCAAAATTACAATTATTTTACTAAGCTGCATCTACACTATGCCGCCCGTCATGCTCGGGCATAGGCTGCCCACAGCAAAACCGAACTTGTGTGGACGTTTCTTGCCGATCCAGATCAAAGATGCCGACGCGGCATAGAGCGGCCGGCATAATGTAGACGCTTCGGCAATGCCGGACTGGAGATCTGGTCTTTGTCATTCTGATTTCAAGAGAAAACGAGTCCCTCAACTCATCTCTTTATTAAAATTTTTATGCGTCTTTATGATTCCTTTCAATTTTATATGCACTGACCTATTAAGGGTTAAAACAAAAGTGGACGCAGCTTTACAAACAGATGTCCCTAAGCTGAGCTGGATATCTTCTAAGGATATTGAGTAAGTTTGGTTGGAACGTCATGTCAGGAATAATGGATCACACAATATTGGTAAATCCACCATTCCCATAAGTTTTCCTACATTTATAAGTTTGGCTAATTAATTTTCTACAAACATCGAGCGATAAGATATCCGTTCGTTCCACGATAACTCTGTAACATCTTATTTGAAGAAACTTACTCTGTAACATCTTGTTTGAAGAAACTTACTCTGTAACATCTTGTTTGAAGAAACTTACTCCGTAACAGCTTGTTTGAAGAAACTTACTCTGTAACATCTTGTTTGAAAAAACTTACTCAGTAACATCTTATTTGAAGAAACTTACTCAGTAACATCTTGTTTGAAGAAATTACTCTGTAACATCTTGTTTGAAGAAACTTACTCTGTAACATCTTGTTTGAAGAAACTTACTCTGTAACATCTTGTTTGAAAAAACTTACTCAGTAACATCTTATTTGAAGAAACTTACTCTGTAACATCTTGTTTGAAGAAACTTACTCTGTAACATCTTATTTGAAGAAACTTACTCAGTAACATCTTATTTGAAGAAACTTACTCAGTAACATCTTGTTTGAAGAAATTACTCTGTAACATCCTGTTTGAAGAAACTTACTCTGTAACATCTAATTTGAAGAAACTTACTCTGTAACATCTTGTTTGAAGAAACTTATTCTGTAACATCTTATTTGAAGAAACTTACTCTGTAACATCTTATTTGAAGAAACTTGCTCTGTAAGATCTTGTTTGAAGAAACTTGGTATGGACATTCAATACAACCAAGCGGGCCACCCAGGACTATAAATACTAGTATCGTGAAATATGTATTTTTGTTCAGACAATGTGAAGTACAACTTTCGTCACAAAAAAAGGTACTAGATTTTGAGGCGTTGATTAAAATATCTTGAATAGAACCAATGACTCCTTAACGCTAACAAAGGAAGTCTTCGTCCTTTAGGAAGGTTAAAAGAGAAGTAGGAGGATGTTGTCAGGTTGTCACAGCAATAGTACCTACGTTCTCTACGGCAAGATGATGTAATTGATTGGCAAAATATGGCAGGACACCGATCTGAATGAAAGCAGCTGGTTGCTAAAGCTAAAGGACAGACTTGGTCTGTTATTCATGCGTAGTATACATTTCACCTCAATATAGCCACCGAGGGGAACAAGCCAGCTTCATTAGGAAACAAACCTAAGCCTGTGTACATATAGTAGGTTTGGTGTTAGGGAGGGCATTCTACGCAGTTTCTATGGATACTGTGAGAAGCAAGCGAGGGTGTCCGTGCCAGACAAGGGTACAGCTAAAGAGGGTGGCCACAGTACAGAAGGTTGTGTCATGGTAGAATTATGGAAACAACGACGAACCCAAATAGTATTGGGAACGAAGGAAGGTTTGTCTAGGTTGGTTCGGAAAAATAGCCATCATCACGAGGGCCCGAACCCACGTGGACACCCACATGGTATAACCTCGCTGGACGTTGCTTAACTTCAGTGATCTAACGGGAACTGGTGTATTCAACGTGCCATAGACGCTATCACTTAAATATAATTTTCCGTTAGAAATTAATTGGAAAAATCAGGAAAATAAAATTTATTTTTGAGGTAATTTTCTGACGTTGGAAATCCACATAAATAATACACCATTTTGAATTTGACCCATAGAAGATCAGGTTTGAAGGAACTCACTTTCTCTATTCCACCCTGTTAGAAAAACCGTTACGTGAGATAGGTGTGTTAGAAAAACCGTTACGTGGTATACTTTCAAATAGTTTCCATTAGCCATGCTCATTAGGTGCTTAGCAAATCATTATCATTGAGACTAAAAGACTACATTTTCCCTAATAGAATTCCAGTCACCTCCGCACTCCCTTCTCCTCGTATTTTTCATTGATTACAAAATTCGACTCTAAAAAATGCTATCTAAAGGTACATGCCAAGTAAGGAAGGGGAAGAAATGAGTCAAGTCAGCAGGAAACTAAGAACGATGTACGTGAAGAAAATGAAAAAAAAAAAAAAGTAGAGGAAAAATATTTACAAAGTTGAGAAATAGGTAGCATGGACTGGAACATAACATGGGGGAACTGTTTGATAATTAAGTCTAATAGACCCTTTGGTAGCTTTCATTCTTAACTCGTACCAGGGGCGGATCCAGGGGGCGATGGGGCGATCGCCCCCCCCCCTGAGGCCAGATTTTTTTTAATAAGGTTAAACTTTTGAATGAGGACATATGCATATACAAATTCATTCAGTAGCTAATAGAGTATTAGGTACTGAATTGCATTTCTTTGGACTGATCAGTATAAATCTGGTTTACAAATCAGAGGAGACGTGTCCATGCGTGTATGAGTCCCACCCAGGTGTATAAGCAGCTTCATATAAGTCGTATTCCATTGCAATTTTTTTAATTGTAATTAGTCTTTATACATTAATTTGTTCTTGAAGGCTAATAATTGACATGCGCCACCAGAACCAATGCAATCACTGTAATATAATGACGTCAGTTTTACAGAGTATCTTTCTGTGTCTGACAAAATTGAAAGTCGAAACACTTTCCTCATATTTGGTGCTAATAAATGCTACTGACTTCCATGTCAATTATAATTTGGAGCCCGGACGGGAGACATGTATCCACTCCTTACGTCAGTGATACAAGAGTTACAAACATAATGATTGTACATAGTTGCTTCCTGTTTTATATTATCCCATCAGCTCTGGTGGACTTGCCCCCGCAACGGGAGACATGCATCCGCCCCTTACGTCCGTGACACAAGAGTTACAAACATAATGATTTTACAGAGTTGCTTCCTGTTTTATATTATCCCATCAGCTCAGGTGGACTCGGTCCGTGAGAATGTCAACCCCAAAGAACTTGTTGAAATCTCATATATGACTTACTTTTGGAGTTTCGATTTCCTCCTGGAAAGTTAGTAAGTCATAAATAGATTGGAAGGAATTACTCATTCGGTATCATTATTCAAACTAACATGAAATTCAATACACTGTCAAGCTTGTCATAATTCTCAAAATTATCACATTTTTCGTTGCAATGTGTCGTTCCTCCAATTACCAATTTTATACACCTACACAACCTCCATACACCTCCACACTCCTCGCCATCATCCTCATATCCCTCCTCTAATACAAACATTAGAACACCCTCGGAAAATTGCGTTAGAAAATAATTGGAAAATTTCGTTTTCCCACTATGTAGTACATAGGTATAGGTAAATATTATTTTATATTATGTTATCAACCGACATTTTATATATCAAGTAAGCAGACATTTAACAAGTGTTGTCTTGTTTTATATTATGTTATCAAGCGAAATGTTATGTAGGAATTATGTATCAAGTAAGCAGACTCTTAACAAGTGTTGTCTTGTTTTATAGTATGTTATCAACTGACATGTTATGTAGGAATTATGTATCAAGTAAACAGACACTTAACAAGTGTTGCCTTGTTTTATATTATGTTATCAACCTACATGTTATGTAGGAATTATGTATCAAGTAAGCAGACACTTAACAAGTGTTGTCTTGTTTTATATTTTGTTATCAACCTACATGTTATGTAGGAATTATGTATCAAGTAAGCAGACTCTTAACAAGTGTTGTCTTGTTTTATAGTATGTTATCAACTGACATGTTATGTAGGAATTATGTATCAAGTAACCAGACACTTGACAAGTGTTGTCTTGTTTTATATTATGTTATCAAGCGACATGTTCTGTAGGAATTATGTATCAAGTAAGCAGACACTTAACAAGTGTTGTCTTGTTTTATATTATGTTATCAAGCGACATGTTCTGTAGGAATTATGTATCAAGTAAGCAGACACTTAACAAGTGTTGTCTTGTTTTATATTATGTTATCAACCTTTATGTTATGCAGGCATTTTGTATCAAGCAAGCAGACACGTAACAAGTGTTGTATTGTTGCAACATATCAAATTGAGACCTAGAAACACACATAATCTTTTTTTGGTGACATACCTATTAATTTTGGACTCACCTTGAAGCGAACATGAAAATAAATCGTAGAATCCAAAATCGAATTAAAAAATCCGTTTGTCCGCCGCGCAGTAAGCAGTGGTTGGCACTTTTGCCATGGAACATTGACCGATTTTTATAAAATATAATTGGTGTGTACCGAATCCCATCGTCAGTAAAATATATAGGGTTCCATACTAAAATTTTAGTATGATGTAATTTTTTCTCTCTATTAACACTTTCTTTGATATTGCAATGTATATATGCGTAATATAGGTACCTATGTAATGTTAGTTAGGTTACGATGCCTCAATTACAAATATGCACTTGTACAACAATCTCAATGAACGGCTCCAGATCTTCATCGGGGATTACAACAAATGTCTTAGAGTTATTAATCTAACAACGTTTCTTTTTTTCCAAATAGACCTTGTTTTTATAGTTTGTCGTTTCTATGAATACAAATCTCAAAGCTTTGAATTAATTAAAACAGATATCAAAACATAAATTAATATTGTCACTCGAGATACTTCACGGGAATGACGTCGACAAAATAATAATGCATTCCTATGAAATATTCATGACCCTCGGGATTTCATTTGAATGTGTGTGCTTTGCTGCCAAACAGGAGAAGAGAGAGAGAAAAAAATGGCGGAATGTAAAGTTAACTGAATGGAATGGAACAAAAGCAGACAAAGTTGAGAATAATATATTTGGATAAAAGGAGAAAAAAATAAACGAATGTTTTGAATTTGAATAAAATAATTTCTATTTCAAATGTTATAGTGATGGGTGAAGAATGAGTGATTCAATTGAACTAAACTATTGAACTGTATTGCGGGACTCTATAGTTCATAGTTCACAATAAACAAACGATTCAGTCAGCATTCACTCTACACACTGGTAGGTGGTAGAAATTTTCTAGCGGTGTCACAATAGAAACTGTGGTTTAAATTTCATTAAAGTGAGTAAATGAATTTTTTGGTGCAATGTAAGACACTGAGAGAGTGGAGACTTTGAACATTGGTTATTCTTTTAAAATCCGAAATTTTTATACAATTCTTGCATTCTCAAAGAATAAGTAATGCCTGAGTGGTCACCAGAAATTTCAATTTCGTCATTCAAACAGAATGGACAAGATCAGTCATCAAAACATCAAAAGTAAATTCAATACCTAATATTATCTCAGCAACATAGTTTGTTCCCCGTCATAGGTTTTGGATTTTAAAAATACAACCATGTACCCTGTTATGAGAAAAATCAAGAAAAAATAATTATAATAATTTGCTTATCGTCTCTTTAACATCGACTGGTCATTCGAAACGGGGGGGGGGTACCCTCCATTCGATGAAAACTTACAAACCAGCTACCCACATTGACCTCTCTGTACTCTCTGTAGCAAATACTAACTCAGTTCGATATTTGCGCTTTAATGTAGCTAGCATTTACTAGCCTTGTTTGGGGTGCGGCACCTGTTGATTACTTATCCGCAACCCCCCTACAGTCAGCTAATGTCGTTTATTTTAAATTCCAAATAACCCACATTGACTTCATTCAGGCTGGGTTGGTCCGGAAAAATAGCCTGCATCACGAGGGTGCGAACCTACGCGGACACCCACTTGGTAAAACCTCGCTGGTCGTTTCTTCTGTGATCTTATCGGTGTATTCAACGAGCAATAGACTTTGGCATAAATGACAATTAATAACAACCAATGTGTAAATTGTTTTTAAACGATGAGCAAACTTACTTAAAATTAATATCTTACCTGGTTTGGTCCGTTTTTAAGGGATTCTATCAATTCAGCCGAAGTCCCCAACCATTTTTTCGCCATGACCATAACATTGGCTTTCCATGTTGCTAAAATAAACAAAAAATAAAATGAAAATATATATCTTCAGAAATTTTGATAAATTTATTATTTACGGGAAAATATAAAAGTAATTGGGTATCATTCCTTTCATGAAAAAATTTGCAATGTAACACATGGGTTTATTATTTTTTTGACAAAAAAAATACCCCCCCCCAAATTGAGGGAAGGGTCTCGTGACGATTCCAAATCTGGGGCGTTATTAGACCCTAAATTTGACATACCTACTAAATTTGAAGTCTCTGGCTCTTGCCATTCTCTTTTTCGAAAGGATTAATGAAAACCGCTTTAAAGCAGTAAAAACCGCCAGCGGTATATTTGCTTGAACCCAAAAGTTTCGGAGCTAACTGAGACCCTAAATGTGACATACATACCAAATTTCAAATCTCTAGCTCTTACCATTCTCCTTTTATACAGCAATACTGAAAACCGCTAAAACGTATTTTTTTTTATTCGAGTTTTGGATTCTACGTACCTTGAAACGTATAATATCAGTTTTGAGGGGGGTATTTAGTATATATGTGTAGGTATCACAGCATTACAAAGTGATTTACACATAAGGTACTGCGACTACCCCAATAATCTATCGTATATATCTTGGGTCAGATATCCGGTTCTACAAGGGATAGGTCATTGAAATTTTTCACATACATTTCGTAGTATAGTACAATACTACGGGATAAACTTGAAATGCTAACCTGGGCAGGAGATTGGTAGTTTCAAAGTATGCACTTTTGGATACTCACTGACTGGACTGACTGATTCACTCATTAACAAAATTTTAGGCACTTCCCGCATACTTAGGGAAGGGGATGCTCAAGAACTAGGTTAAAATGGTAGAACGCTCAAATCTTGCATGAAGGAAGATATTTAAATGCAATTAAGTGGGAAAATATTTCTGCTCACTCTTTTACTACCAGCGCTCCAAAACGCTTCCTCTTCAGGGAAGAAGATGCAGAAATCTAGTTTCAAGCGCCAAGAGGCTGAAATCTTGCATGAAGGAATGGAGTTTTCAATTCAATTAATCTCGCAAATATCAAAATTCAAACTCATTAACTCTCAGTGCTATAACTTCAGGGAAGAAGATACAAAATAAATATTGCTGTTTTTATTTGCTTTGTAGTGCATATTGTCTGCCCGACGGTGAACAAGATATCTCAAGAACGGCAAGTGCTAGAGACTTGAAATTGGGTGTGTAGTTTTATGTTTTTTTCAGTTTTATGTCATGTACAACAAAATTAGCTTTTGGTGGAAATCGAATATACCGTTGGCGGTTTTATGCCGCTTTTTAGCGGTTTTCGCAAATCCTGCTTAAAATGAGAACGGTAATAGCTAGAACTCTAAATTTTTGGTGCCTATTCATATCAATTTCATACAAGAAATTGAAGAATACAACTTAGGTTGAAGTGAAATAATTGTTGGTAATAATATCTGGCCACAGCAGATGTCAACAAAGGTCGCAATGATGTAGCTAACAGTTTCGATAGAGATCTACAACCATATTTATAATAATAATAATACACAACAAGTATTAGGTGAGGTATATCACATCCAATGTCTACTAATGAGACTTAAATTAGTCTTCTTAATAGAAATCTTGGATTAAATAAAATTGTACAAAAAGTAGTTGGATAATACTTCATGCCATGCGAACAATAGCCTCATCAATGCTTTGTTCAGTCAGTGGGACGGTGACGATGCAAAAATTTTGGATGATGAATGTTCTCGGAATGAGTGACGGACATGATTGGTGTACCGGCACCGGCTAGGTAATGTTTGGGTGCACGGACACCTACAAAAGGCAATTATGTAATACTGATGACAAACAGAGCCACTTTCTTTTAATGTTTTTATTATTTTTAGTGTTAGTAGGCTTGTCTAATGTTTCATTGTATGGTTCCGTGTCGAGTGGTGCTGGTCTGATATTTCATTGATATACTATGGTTAGACAGATATGTTGTCGCAGAATCAAAGCCCACCACCACAGAATTTTAGGATAGAGCCGGCCATATGTTTGTTCACCAGAGAAGACCAATAATTTAAAAGTTGAAAAAAATCAAAAGAATGCATATGAGTGTGATTTTCCCTCGCCAAACTATTGTTGTGCATCTAGTCACAATGATTAGTTGTCGTCTGAACTGAGTGAACCTTTCAGTTTTTAGAAACAAGTGGTTCAACTGTTTAAGACTGGGTTGAAAAGAAATGCCAAACTTGTCTATTATCAATTATCATAATGTAAAAATATTGCATCTAGAGAAAGTAAACGCATATTTCATAATATATCTACAGCTGACACCGTATTGGTGTTTTCCTTACGACACAGCACTTCTTTTCTTTTATCATTTTGTTCAATTAGGTTTTATACATATAGGTTTATTTGAATAATTCTATAGGATCCTCGGATGACCACAAAATCAAATTTCTTCTGTCACACTTCGTGGTATTTTGATTTTCTTTCTAAATTCTTCGAAGAATTTTGTTATTCTTCCACGAGCTTCTATGATACCTACATATGATACGAAAAGGTCCATTTGATTAGACTATCGAAAGAGGAGTCGATTGTATGTACAATTTGACGTAGATTTCGAATATTAAATAAAAAATAGGGTTTCTATTTAAAAATCGAAAGTTAGTGTCTATTTCACTAATTTTGGGACTTCCTGTAAAAATTTTGATGACACCTTGTGTCAGAACTACATCTACATTTTCAAGTTTCTATCTTTAGCCGTTAAAAAGACAAAAAGCCGTCGCGGGACTTTTTGAATACTCAGATAACCTTCTTTCATTGTAACACCAATTATCGACTCGGCGATTTGAGCCCTCCATAGCTATAACGTAATGCCCTTTATAGCAATATAGAAATGGAAGGACAGATATTGCACACTCTATAATGGAGATCCGAACAGAATACTAAACCTAAAGCAGAAAGATACCAAGTCTCCCGGATTTCTCAGATCATATATTTTAACGATCGTCTCCTTATGTTTGACTCTAATTATGTACACAATATTTTAATGAGTGCGTGTACAAGTACCTCTTTCTGTTCACGTCTTTCTGTTAAAAATAAAGGGCCCTTCTTTTCTTTACTTTTGTCCCCTTATAGCCTGAACTCCGTCTCTAAAATGCAGCTTTATTATTCTCCCTTTTATATTTTTGTTTCCTTCATATAGAGGTTGTCTCAGAAATCCAAATATAAAGAGACACCAGGTCAATTTCAAGAAATTTAATATTTTCTTTAGTTACACTTCGTTAAGCTATCGCGGTTAGGATATTAAAATGTGGTAGGCGTGCAGTATACATAGAATAAACAACTGTTTCGCCCGTGCCATCTACAGCCTATAGATTGGCGCCTTAGAGGTACGCCTTAGAGGACTATTCTAACTACTGGCCGTTTTTCTCTTCAGCCAACTAAATCAATATATACATGCTTATTATACACATCGTTCTCTCGCAACAGCCATTTCTTATACTGAGCATTGTGCAGTTTCTATTCTAACTACTAGCCGTTTTTCTCTTCAGCCAACTAAATCAATATATACATGCTTATTATACACATCGTTCTCCCGCAACAGCCATTTCTTATACTGAGCATTGTGCAGTTTCTATTCTAACTACTAGCCGTTTTTCTCTTCAGCCAACTAAATCAATATATACATGCTTATTATACACATCGTTCTCACGCAACAGCCATTTCTTTCAAAAGTTCATTTTAAAAATGAAATTATAAATATATGTACCCCATTCATTAGCTCGTGTTTCACCTTTAACAAAATTAAAAACGTCTCGTTTCTCTACAAAGGTAAACCAAGGTTAACTTTTCGGGTATAAATTAAGAGAATGTAACCTTAGAATTCATATACTTACACAAAATACACCATACACCACAATTGAGCTTTTCCTGTAATATATCAACAACACAAGATACACCATACAGAACAATTCAAACTTTTTTTTGACTTAACGACTCTTTAACATCTATTGGACATTCAAGTCGGGAGTTTTAACCTCCATTCGCTGGAAACTTATAAACCCAGCCTCTGTTAGGCCGAGAATAGCTAACACCCGGAACTCAGGTTCACTTAGTAAATTCGCGCTGGACGTTGCTTAACTTCGGTAATCTAACGGGAACTGATGTATTCAAAGTGCCATAGAGGCTGACTACGTCAGGACTTAGTTCCCTTCGATGGCATTGTGTACAGAATTTATCTCAAAATGCTTGTACTTTTAAATTACATGGCATTGAATCCTAGCACTTATCACCTAAAAACCACTTGAACGATACCTTAAAATTATTAAGGGGGTATTTGTATATTGCAACCTTTAAAAACCAAGATTTATACGTTTCTCCAGGCACGGTCATACTGACTTTTAGTATTTTCTAAATTTTATTTTAACCGTTCCCGGATTCGAACTCGTAACTCTAGAATGGCTGGCCATAACTTTGCAGAAATGTCCTAAAATAAGGACAATGTTGTCGTGACAAAATTTAAAATATCGGACCGTGACTGTCCGATTTTGAAGAAGAAACTAGAAATTTGGCAGTAACTCAAAAACGACTTGACATATTTTGGTTCTGATAATTATCCTGAGGTCGTAGTCCATTCCCATCAATTTGCTATCTGTTACCGTTTGGGCTCTGGTATTGTAACAGAAAAACCCTACCACATAGGAACATGTAAATTTCTGATTTATGTATTAAGATGATTCTTCTAAGTAAGTAATGCAATGTGATTCGGTAGAGAGAGATAATCATAAAAAAAATAGGTTAGACCTAAATTAATATAAAAAATAATAATTTTATTTTAGATATTATTACTTTCATCAAACAGGTTGCATTATGCGATTTATCTGTCTAAAGTTCATAATGTTATATGTACGATTATGACATCCTGCAGTTCAACCTTCTTATGATATCAAAAACAAAAATCTCCAGAGTTTCCCTGAGAATATTTCTCATCCTGATCTCCTTGGTTGATGTCATCTGTTTATGATGACATTGCTGATGTCATAAATATATCCGAACTCATCTCTCAACTGAGGATTACACCGACAGTAGACATTATTTACATTACACTAGCAGACAAACATGAGGTCTCCGATAGACATCTCTCTAGTCATGAGAAAACAATTCCTTTTACAGGATATGCCAGAAATTCAATATGAATTTGAACTGTTAGACGAGAACTGACACAATTCAAATATGATGTCAGTAAAAAAAAAACACTGTAGCTTTAGTGTACTCCTGGCTCCTGGTACCCGGGAGGAGAGAGAGAGCTGAGTAACAGACTTTATTTAGGGCCATATTATAATACTCCACTTAAGTGCGAGTTGTCACTCCGACTACAAATTAGAGAAGTGGCACCCACTTTCCTGATTTTGTGTAAACTGAATATTAATATTATAAAACTCCACTTGAGTGGGAATTGGAGTGGTCATTACAACTTGAGTGTCTAATTTATATTACCTTCCATTATTTTTAATAGATGAATAATTCGTGTGCCTTTCCATTGTTCTGTGTATCTACTTCATTTAGAATTATCTTGTTTGTTTCCATTATTTATTAATAGATAACAATTGTATAATTCGTGTGCCTTTCCAATGTTACGTGTATCTACTTCTTTTATAATGATCTTTTGTGTTTATAAATAGTTTTGTGATGAGGCGATAACAATATTTGGTAAATAGACTCTTGCCTTGAAAACAATAAATTATGTTAGAACTATTGGCTGACACACCAACCGCAACATGATGGGAATCTCTGTTTGGTTCTCAACAATACAAAACATTTCTTCATATTCATAATATGTTGTGTCTTCTATCTATTAAAAATAATGAATTTCAATTTAAGAAGAAAAATAATAATTTGATCTTAACAAAAAAAAAAAAATACTCTCTAAAATCTAAAAATAAACACCTCAAAGAACTATTTAGGGTAGGATTGAGTGACCATTATGCTCAAGTAATTAGAGCTCAAGTCTATAGATCACTTCAATTTTTTTTTTACTTTCGATGTCGAGATTTCAATGCCAAAACACATTTTGGCGCCCCCGAACCCCAAATATTGAGTTTCAGCCAATTGTCCGTGTGTATGTCTGTCTGTCAGTGAACAAAATATCTCAAGAAGGGCAAGTGCTAGAGACTTGAAATTTTGTGGAAATCGAATATACCGTTGGCGGTTTTATGTCGCTTTTTAGCGGTTTTCGCATATCCTGCTTAAAATGAGAACGGTAATATTCATATTACCGGTATCATTTTAATCGTGTCTATTCCTATTCATATCAATTCCATTCAAGAAATTGAAAAATACAACTTAGGTTGAATGTAGTTGGTCGCTAATTGGTGGTCGAAGACCGCTGTATGGTGGTTCCGCCTAAACCCGGAATGGAAAGAGCTTGAACATGAAATTTGGTGCCTATTCATATCAATTTCATACAAGAAATTGAAAAATACAACATAGGTTGAAGTGTAATAATTATATCAAGAAGTGATTTTCTTGTTGAAGGAAGCAATTTAAATATTTTTAATTTTCGTCGAATCGACTTTTTCAATTTTAGAATGAAATGGGAATGAAAATATTTTAAAGATCTTATGATATTTTTTCATTCTAAAATTGAAAAAGTCGATTCGACGAAAATTAAAAATATTTAAATTCTTTCCTTCAACAAGAAAATCATAAAGTCACTAAAGACATTCCTATATTATAATTATTATATCAAGAAGTGTAATATATAATTGTATATTTGCTCTCAAAACGTGTTTTGGTATTGAAAACTCGACATCGAAAATTTCAGCCCATTACAATACTTTCTTCTTTTTTTATAGATAAGGAAAGTCGTGTGATGTTCACACCAGATTTTTTTTTGATCAGTAACTGAAGCAAACGGCTATCACTAGAAACTCGTTGGAGTGTAGTACCAATCTTTTTGAGAAAAGAATTAGATATGATCAATATGAGACTTTTGGACCTTGTCCATTGATCCCATTGGTACTGGCTTTTTAGTGAGAAAAGCTTGCAGCCAGCCATTATTGGGGTATTCAATACTCCAATAAAGGCTGGTTAGTATAGTAGCTACTTTACAACTTACGCCAAGTTCCTCCCCAGGAATCATTATTCACTCCGTTTTAGTTTTTCTATTTTCTCTTAGCAAAGGGTCAAGAGCTGCTATTGTTATCTTGTATATCTCCCTTGGTTTATCACTCGCTACAAATATCTTCCATTATTCTTAATGGATATCAAACCATTGTGCGAGTATACCAAAGTGCGTCATCTTCTTTTCTGGTTTTATATTGCTGAGGGCTACTGTTTATATTACTTGGTAAGTCTCTCTGGACGGGTACTTTTTATTTACTCAAATAATTTTCCTTCACAGCTGGACAACTCAACATTGTTGTAAATGTAAATAAATTGGAAATAAAATTTCATGTTCCCCCGGACTTGATTTTTATTTCTCCAAACATTTCATATTGTATATTGTATGAGCATTTCTAGAATACAAAATCCCGGAGGGCTATATTGTATGAAACACCAATTACAGCTTTTTGAATAAAAAAAAAAATCTCGAGGCCATTGGAATGTTCAAACGGAAAAAGTTTACAGCACACTTCTCCTGACTGAATTCACAGGGACTTTATTGAAATTTCAAAACCAATGAACTCTTGGCAAATTGAAAATCCAGTGGCGGCAAAAAATGTTAATTTTCGTGAACTATATACCTTCCCAAGATTTACTAAACTAGTCGTTTTGTGAACTGTAAACCTCACTCCTTTAAATTGAAACCATTTGGCCCCAGGTGGACCAATATGGCCTGAAAACTAATTGTAGTTCTTCTTATCCAAGGATTGTGGAAATTATTCTATTTGGCTTCTCTTTTAGCTGCAGATATTATTTTCATATAGAGAATGGTTTTTATTTTATTATTATTATTTTGCATTGCATTTGCTGATTTTAAGTAGTCATAATCCGTAAAGTAAATTCTCACATCATAACTTTTTAAACTGGAATCCGAACCGATATCTTTCGATATTGTCGATATCGATATTTCCTTTGCGATAATATCGCTATATCGATACCGGAAAAAATATCGTTATCGATATCACATAAAGACCAATATCGCAACAACCCTATCTACGCACCAAGGGAATCCAAGCTCCCAAAAGTATTTGGCTAAAGACCATCAATACAGCAATGCAAACCAAAAGAATAACCACATCTTCTCACAGCGATCACCTCATTTATTCCGATGGTGATGATTTGCTACGATAAAAAGAATGTAAACATCATTGATTTTATTTAGTCTTCTTTGGTTCATGACTGCTACAACAACAACAATGTTCAGAACGGTGATTCAAACTACACATGTTGAGTCAAACTGTAGCCTCTCATAGACTGACAGATCTGAAATTGTGAATAGGCCGTTGGCCCTTACTACAAAGATATTCTACATTTACATTTTGGTTTGTTATTTTCAATAATGAACCTTTGGAATCGTCACGAAAAAAAAAAAAATTACCCCCCTGAAAATGTGATGTTTTTTTTTACATTACTGTCACATCTGAATTGAATGAGTATACACAACAGCGTACCTGTCCTCAAAGTCTTCAAGAACATTACGCGCCTCCAGCACCAAGATCTCTTTTCTGTGTTTGAAATTTTAAACTTGTTTCTTCTTCTCCCATCCCTACGCCTGCCCTCAAAATAAATGAAGAAATAACATAAATTTAACCATCAAAACATTCTCCCCTCCAAAATTATTTTGTACCGTTTCTCCCCTCTACGTTCACCTATAATACAATTTCTGAATCAATTTTTGGAATTGAAAATGTTGCCCGAAGGTACGTAATCTGTAGGACACGTGCCAGTCTGTGTGTGTTCAATATATTAATTACATAATATACATTTGCTACGGTCAGTGGCGCAACCAGAAATTTTATTTTGGAGGGGGAGGGTCAATTTAACTTTTTATCTTTGTTAAATTAGATGTTTGATGGCTACGGTGAAGATTGCATACATTTATTAAAAATTTTCAATGTTGAAATTTTCAATGAAATTTTCAATGTTGATTTTTCAATGCCAAAACAAGTTTTGAGGTGCCCAGAGCCCTTGACATAAAAGTGGCATACATATCAAATGCCTAGACGGACACAAACACGGACCAATGACTGAACCTCGAGTTTTGGGTTCTGAGGACCTCAAAGCTTTGTTTTGGCAAAGGAAAGTATTAAAGTTGACGAAACCTGCTATTATATAAAGAAACGAAATGAAAGAAAAAATACATTTTAGAGGGTTTTTCAAACAACAGTAATAATAATATTAAATAATATTTGATTATTTAATTAATTAAGTGTATATGATATAGATTTAATTAAATGAATTATTTACAATAGTAATTAGTTTTTGGAATAAAAGATATGTTTAATTTTAAAATATGTAGCGTAATACATGAAAATGATTTTATAACTAATAATTAACGATGAGATAGTTATTAAAACAAATGATAATGCTTGAAACATAGCACAGAGGTTCTCACAAGAAAATTAATTACTCTCATTGAGTAAACCACTTTGTAGTTTGTACTCTGTTTGATTTAAATTTAATCAAGTACCTACATACAAATTAGTGAGGGATTCAGCGCAAGTTTTTACCCGAGCCAAGTTTAACGAGAGCCAAATTTTACCGGAGCCAATTTTTACGAGAGTCAATTTTTTCCGGAGCCACTATTATAATATTACAGAGGGTTTTCATTTCGTTCGTAATATACATATTATAGCCCATGGTTGATGGTTGCCATGTTTGGTGATACATGGGCGACAGTGGTTTCAAACTTAGTGTTTGTCATTTGCTTACATTCTTTCTATGTTACCAATAATACTAAGATATTCCTTTATCCATAGAAGATGAATTTTCTTCAATGGATAAAAGATTATGCTTAATACTTCGTCTNTGGATAAAGGATTATGCTTAATACTTCGCCTTCTGTTGTCAAGCATTGTTGTCACTTACATCTTTTCCATATCAAATTCTTCATGTAATGAGTATGAGTATGATAATATTGCTTGGTTCTAATAATTAATAAAATAATTGAAAAAGAATCGTAAAAATTATAATAAAAATATCAAAAAATCAATCTAGCGAGCAATTTTAATAGCACTCAGACTATAATAGATGTTGACTCACACTTGCTGCAGTTAGAGAGGCACTTCTGATTGCTTATGCCTGCGTTATTAAACGTTGACTATGAATCAAAACGAAAGATTTAATCCCCCAAAATTGGAAGCAAAAACAAAAAATGGCCCTCCCAGTGTTGTTGCTCCGAAAACTATCGGTAGTAAATTTTGGTATACCAAAAATCAAAGTTCAATATATACACAAAACCAAATTTATTCATTGATGTCTAAAACACGTATTGCAATTTGAAATATTCAATTAGAAGAAAAAGTCGACTTCTTTTTTCTTTTTTTTTTTTTTTTTTACAAAAAGT
>CM022879.1:23916167-23966690 GCA_012654025.1 Pachypsylla venusta | reverse complement strand
ACCTTACTGATGTTACTCAACTCAGGGGAAAGATACCTACCTGAACTGTGTACAGTGCTCAACGTGTGTGTCCTAATAAATTCATTACATTCAAAGAGTTTCCATCAAACCACCTTACTGATGTTACTCAACTCAGTGGAGATACCTACCTGAACTGTGTACAGTGCTCAACGTGTGTGTCCTAATAAATTCATTACATTCAAAGAGTTTCCATCAAACCACCTTACTGATGTTACTCAACTCAGTGGAGATAGATAAAGAAAGAGAAGAATCAAAGCTCGAGGCATCCACTCGTTACGGCAAATCAAACTTCAATTAGACACAATATTGCCAATTAAATTGTAATGTGTTAATTATTATAGAACGACATGGAACAATTGTGCAACCAATTCGGTGTTCCTTCTGACAGACAATTGACAGTATGTCTGCAATACTGTCTAAAAATTAAATTTTCTTATTATGTCACAATTATGAACATCACAGCATTACGAGTTAGTTAAAACCTCGTTTATTATTATGCGTAGAAGGAGGATTAAAAATTAGAGGACATCTTACCAAATGTAATATAGGTAAGTGAATGGTTTGATTTATGAGGAAAAGGTATTCATTTTACGTAAATTAGGTATTTTTTTTGAGAATTTTTTATGTATTCATCAAGTCAATAGTGGCATCATCGTGTCCCATGGTAGCCAGATGTATAAGACAGCAGCCCCAGATAGGTTGTAGTCTGCTAAAGTTTTTATCATCATATATCTTTTCTTGAATGCTGATAATTGACATGGGCCCCCAGAACCATAACATTCACTGTAATATAATTACATCAGTAACACAATAGATAGGATATTAGAAAGTTGCTTTCTGTGTTATTTTATACCATCGGCTCCGGTAGACTCGGCCTGTAGGATGTCACCTAAATACGCCTCCGGCAATGTATAGATTACGCTAAATAAAAAAGTATAGATACTTAATTGAAGGTAATGTCCTAAATATGGGCTACGCATGTGTATTTCAAAAAAACATTACTCTCAACTAGAACGCATGGTTTCAGTTAAATTATTAATTAACCATTTAAAGCTCAAAAATAAGAGAAGTGAATCGGGTTCAGTGTGTCAAAAAATCTCTTAATGCATGCTCGTTGAGCTCGTTTATTGTTTCGAACGAGTTCTTCTTTGGGGTTTGAGGACCCAATGATTGCCTACAACTGAGTAGGGAACCAACTGCAATCAAAGATTACTCGTCTTCCCCACATAGTGTCCCAAGTTGCACCAATGTGCTCGTTGAGCTCGTTTCTCATAACATTGTGTATTTGTATAAAGTAGGCAATTAGTTAGACGACCTTCGTAATTTTTTACAGTAAATTACCTAATTATTTCTTATGTGTATAAGATAGTAATTGATAAATACCGAATTGTTGAAGTATACAGATCCACGGAAAGTTCAGTAGTCATAGCTATATTAACCCGCCTACTTTGGACAAAACTATTTACAATTTTACATTATACATGCAGAGATGTCTTTCCAATAGTTATTAATCTAAGAATAAGAATAAAACGTCCTTATTGAGGTATAAGACACCAGCATCCTTGTAAATATGTCCAACTCTTGCTAAACCCAGGGGCAGACTGATCCCCCGGGCGACCGGGCAAGTCGGGGGCCTATTGGGGGAGGGGACAAACATATGTAAGGAAAATATTTGTGAGAAAAAATATGTTGGGCCCCGATGGGCCCCTGGCTCATCAGGGGACAAAGATATGAAAGAAACATATGTGCGAGAAAAACATCAGGGGGCAAAATTATGGAAGAAAAATATGCGTCAGAAAAAATATGTGGGCTCCTATGCATGTGGGGCCCTTCTTCCAATATGCCTTTGTATAAATTTTTTTATACAAAGGTTTTTTTTTCACAAGTCCAAAATCTTCTAAGAGAGGCAAGATAGACTTTTCCATGTACTTTTTGAGGCTGCGGCCTTCTTCACGTACTTTACTTTTCCTGTCCAATCAGAAAATTCATCAGATGAATGTTAAGTAGATATGGCAAACTTCCTCTTGCAGGAAAGGATATTTGATAAAAAATAGAAAATATTTCTGCTTGTGGAAATGATAGATTTCAAGAAGTTAAGTCATTGTTTGTCATGTACATTGATTAGTGTACAACGGACTGCATTGTGGTCAGTATTGCGAAGATGTGCAAATCGCGTATGATATAAATGCAAGCATTGCATTCACTCCGGATATCAAACTCTTATCCACACGCGTTTCAAATTGTTTAATTAATCAAATTAAATTTTAGAAGGGTTCCTCATATCCTCATAACATAAACCGCAACGAAGATTAAAATTGTGGTTTGCTTTGCTGTGCTGTACCTACCTACATTGAAGTGGATTAACACATCTTGCATCTTTATCACCACTGAGATTGTCACGTGAGAGGAATATCCTGTGGACTATTTTAAATACAATTATCACAGAAGTGCCCAATATCTATACTGGGTGACTCAGACGTAACTTCACATTGTATCTCTTGAACTGATTCGGAACAGGAATTAGCTGTTCCAGTCGGCACCTCCCCATCCGCTCCTAAATGTTCTTCTGCTTACTTATTCTTACCCAAAATACAAACGGTTCTTTTTCGAAAAGAAATAAATATTTTTCATATGTACTCCCATTTCACCGTTTGCTATGAATACAAATTTTACACTTCAGGTACATGCCAAAGTAAAAGAAGAGAAAACAAAACATGTGCTATTATACAAAATCTATTATAATCATGTATAATAGATTTTGAATAGGGCCTATAAATATACACACTTTGTTTCAGCAAAATAAATGACGTTTAATGACGTTCGTAAGAGTTGAAGTCAGACCTCATTAATAAACCACTAAGAACATGATGAGTCTATCAATGTGAATGGGGAAGTACTTGTCACACTAATCACTGATATGAACTGATCATAGACATACTTAGAATAAGCAATGAATTAATATGAACATTTGAAACAATAGGTTAAAATTTTAAATATTTCTGAATTGTTTTTTGACAGACAGATCAGTGCTAAAGATCAAAAAGAGTAAATTTGAACTGTTTGGGTGAATGGTAAAGGAAGTTGTCGATTGGAATTAAATTACTGATGACAATAAGGAACTCATTGATTCCTTTATTATCAATGATATAATCATTCTTGTAACTACAGCATAATGTGACTAACTACTCGGCCATTGTTTTCGGGCTATATAATTAGAAGCTAAAGTCAGATTAAGGAAGTACCTTTGAATATAATTGTAAAATAAAATTTAAAAAAATATTTATGTAAATGTAATGGAGATAAACAAGTTTCGAATACAAATGTAAAAGCACCGAAGTAAACAATCTTTTAATTCTAAACTACCTTTGTGGTGGCTCTTTGAACTGTAGACCTCATTCAAATAATGGGATACATGAATGCCAGTGGTGTACTATTAGGTCAAGATGATACACATTAAATTACGAGTGTGCCATATTGACATAATTAATGAGTTACTTACATTACAATACTTAACTAACTGCATCGCTACGGATTCCTATAGGACAGAAGTAAAGGAGAGAGGAAAACATGGATTCGTGTCCACCAATGACATTATAGCCTATATGGGCCTTACATGTGTTTCCCAGAGATGTTCACTCTGGATGGTTAGTTTTTTTTTGCTTAACGTCTCTTTAACATCTATTGGTCATTCGAGACAGGGGTTTCATCCTCCATTCGCTGGAAACTTTGGAAACCAGCTACACACATTGACCTCACCCAGTCTGGGTTGGGCCGGAAAAATAGCTAGCATCACGAGGGCGTAAACCCGGGTGGACACCCACATGTTACAACCTCGCTAGACGTTTCTTAACTTCAGTGATCAAACGGGAATTGGTGTATTCAACGTGCCATAGACGCTGGCTAGCTTTGGGTTTATAAGTGACAAATTAAAAAAATTAACCGTGACTTGCCGCATTTGGTAAATAAATTGGAATCTTGGACTTAACTCGAAAACGGTTTAATATTTCTCGGTTCTGAAAAATTTCATTGGGTCGTAGACTATGATTTTCTTTTTGACAAAAAGTTTGTATTTTTGGGTAAGTAAGCAGAAGAAAATTTAGGAGCGGGCTAGGATATGCTCCTGTTTGGAATGTGGTATTGGAAGAGTCAACCTCTACCTCATGCATTGGTACACGCAGATTTCTAATTTATATATTATTTAGATTTGTAAAATAAATAGACATATTATTAATTTTTTTTTAAAAAAAAAATCTGTTTCCTTGTGTTATTATGTCACAACTTTGGTGCTCATTATCCAATTACTTTTGATTTTTTAAATTTTACCTACAATCCTGGCACCTGATCGTTATGCGTATTTATCTCCATAGCTACTCATTGTCCTCACGACGCTGAGTGAGCCCCGAATACATGCAAACCACATGACAAATTTTCGCCCCTGCCAGGATTCGAACCCGGGTCTCCCGAGTGTACGACTAGTGCAGTGACCACTGAGCCATGGGAGCTACATATTATTAATTAAAACCTTCATTTATTTTTATTTAAAACATTAGCTTAAATGTTAATCTTGCCTTCGTTTGATATTAACTTCTATAATGATGTATATCGAACTTTGTCTTAGAGCCAACGCTCCATAACAAGATTGCGTAACTTGTTGGCACCTTGTTAGAGATGTTGAAGAAGATTTACAACTTTGAGAAAAGCAATGCATACAACAATAGTCAAAACAAAAACAACAGCAATTGAAATTATAATTATTAAAATTTATTTCTGTGGGATAAAAATGATGATGGCAGACAAATTAATTTTGAAAACGCAAACTGTATCACATTCATCATCATAGGTTAACAGCCGCGGGGCTGGTTTGCAACAACTCGCCATGAGTTCTTGTTACTTGGGAATCTTTACGGATAATACAGTAGCTTCTCCTTGCTTTCTGCATGGGTAATGGAAAAGATATCGTTTCCAACCCTGCCCTTAGTCGCCTCTTACGACCGGCATTGACTCGGGTGCCTTGGCAGTATTTTTCAAGTCCCCCTATCCACAGGGGACATAGGAAATATAATGCAGTAGCTTCTCCTTGCTTCCTGCATGGATAATGGAAAAGATATCGTTTCCAACCCTGCCCTTAGTCGTCTCTTACGACCGGCATGGACTCGATTGCCTTAAAAATATTCGTTTTAAATCCCCCTATGCACAGGGGAAGTATCACATTATTACGTGTAAAGACAAAGAGTAAAAATAGTGAAATGTTTGCTGAAATATAAGTGAGGATAGTAACTTGGGGGTAATCTTATGATGATGGGTTTCATCAAATTTGATAGGATTAATTTCAAAAACAAATGTTTCACGTAACTCTTCAATTATCTTTAAACGAAGAACTTGAGAAATTTGGAGAATTCAGACTGAACGTACTTTTTTGATAATTGGCGACAATAAACTTCGGCCCAAGTTAATAGTCTTTTAATCTTAAACTGAACAATAGATAGTAGGCGACACTAAACTTCGGCCCAAGTGAATATTCTTTTAATCTTAAACTGAGCAATAGATAGTGGGCGACACTACACTTCGGCCCATGTTAATAGACATTTAATCTTAAACGGAACAATAGATAGTAGGCGACACTAAACTTCGGCCCAAGTTAATAGCCTTTTAATCTTAAACTGAACAATAGATAGTACGCGACACTAAACTTCGGCCCAAGTTAATAGCCTTTTAATCTTAAACTGAACAATAGATAGTACGCGACACTAAACTTCGGCCCAAGTTAATAGTCTTTTAATCTTAAACGGAACAATAGATAGTAGGCGACACTAAACTTCGGCCCAAGTTAATAGCCTTTTAATCTTAAACTGAACAATAGATAGTACGCGACACTAAACTTCGGCCCAAGTTAATAGTCTTTTAATCTTAAACTGAACAATAGATAGTACGCGACACTAAACTTCGGCCCAAGTTAATAGTCTTTTAATCTTAAACTGAACAATAGATAGTACGCGACACTACACTTCGGCCCAAGTTAATAGTCTTTTAATCTTAAACGGAACAATAGGAACCCAATTTTCTATAATTACACACTGCTTGATAAAGGTTCCGGTACTTAGAGGACCACCTTCATTAAAAAAAGAACCCCTGAGGTAGAACTCTCTCGTTTGAGACTGGGCCACACAAATGAAACCCATGTGTAAGATATATACGTATACAATACACATACATTTAATTTTACATTAGCGCCATTCCCTTCATTCTTTTCACATCTTTTTGTTTTTCCCCATATACGTTGGTTAATTGCATTAACCTAAGAAAGATAATTCTCTTATCCTAGTAAAGATGTTCAAATTCTGTTAACCTAGTAAAGATGCTGAGAGACTCTCCCAACAACTGAGGAGTTCAAATATTTAATTCACCAAAAATTGTACCTGAAATCACATACTTTTTTTTTATAATAATCTATCTTTGCTTGTGTTTTTTTGAAATAACAAAAATAAAGTTATTCATCTAGGATCTACGAAAACGGAATTAGAAGAGTGGATGGATAGGTGCAAATGCCATTACTACAAGGTGTTCCAAAAGATTATGCAAAAAAAGAAACCACGTATATTAGAGCTCAAATAAAGGCCAAAGTTGGCACTTAAAAATCATAAAAATTGAGCCCTGACGTTAGTTCATTGCAATAAAAATTCCAAAAAATTTGGAAATCCATCTAGTCCAAGGTTCGAGACCCAAATTGGTCAAAATTTTTGCATTTTTTAATGCAATGAACTAACGTCAAGATTAATACTTCATATTTAAAATCGTCCTACGCTAAATTTTTGTGATTTTAAAAGTCATCCTTTGGTTTTAGACAAGAGCTATTCTGGTCTTTTTTCTAGCAAAACAAGTTTTAGAAGACATGTCATACCTTAAAACACCATAAAAATAAGCATCAAAATGTTTTAGGCATTTTCATTTCATGACCCCCTCCCCCCATCAACTCCGTTGCTGATCTGTGAAAAAGTGCCTAATACCTAATAACCAAAAAACATGATAACAATCGGAGACGTCATGCAAAAATAAATCGCAAAATAAACCGATGTTTAATAATCATTCACACTCGGCTTGCACCAAGGAGGTTCCGTATTCGATTCCTCGACGGTCGAAAATTTGAAAAAGGTTTTTTTCGAATTTTCTACTTGGTCTGGTTATGTTTGGAGGTAACTCATCCTCCTGAGGACAATTGAGCAGCTATGGTAATAGCGCCAAGTGGTAGCATTATAAGGTAAAAATTGTTTAAGTGTAGCTTAGGCACTTGGGCTTAGTGATATTGGAGTGGATGTTGAAAATACCTTGTAATGCTATGATGCCCGCAAAATTGTGACATAATAACACAAAGAAATATACATTACATTACATAATTATTTTTTTATTTTTAAGTGCCAATTTTGGGTGGCCCTAGCAATCTTGGGGTCTATTTCCGTATAGGGCAAGCAAGCGGCCTTTATTTGAGCTCTACGTGGTTCCTTTTTTTGCATAACCCTTTGAAACATCCTGTATATCTATGGGTTTGATGGCAATCATGAGGACTACATAATGGAAGAAGCTATCTTGCTTTCTCTTTAACGTATTCGACATTGTTTTCAAGCACATCAGGTTGAAGTTGTCCACTTGACCTGCTTCCATCTTGCATTATGGTTCAGCTTCATTGTTTTACATAGTTTTTGTTGTATATCTTAGCAAACAAAAAAGCCCTTAACTGGAGATAAAATTTCATGCAAAAACTTTTAGAAGAAATATTTATCAAAGGTTTTGGAAAAGTGGGAAGAGGGTATTTTTAAAAATGATAATACTCTTTTATTGCCATTTCTATGGCAGAAATGGAACATCAGGCTTCATATTTATGTTTTCTTTCAGTTTGTCTGTTTTTTTTTTTTTTTTTTTTTTTTTCGTTTTAACAGTTACAATACCAAACCAGGAACATGTCATTAAATAAATATCTCTAGATATATAAAAGGCAATGTCCTGAGTGACTGATCAACGTAGAGCCGAAACTATTCACACTACAGATTCGGCAGGGACCTTCGTTGCACCATGTAAGTGTACACTAAGAAAGGATTTTGCAAAATTTTAATTTTAAGGGGTAGAAATCGCGAAAAGTAAAGAATCCACATAAGAAATATATTGGAGCGAGAAAGATTGCAATTAGCACGGGAACAGCCATGCCAAAAAGCTCCAATCTATAGGCCTTAGCGAAGCACGGGCGAAACAGCTAGTTGGTCTCATAAAAGTTTCTTGTGTCATCATTCATAAGCTCAATTGATGTTCCATTTAACCATTAACCTATTAGAACAAGATGCGATAGGCATTAATGATCATTAGAGTATCATTGAATTGTGGTTTTCAATTAGAGTTTTCAATAATTGCTGGATTCAGTTGTTTCGCAGGCATGACAACATATCCAATGCTAATTGCTAAAGGTTTTGATTATTCAATATCTATCAATCGAGAATAACCTTTGTAATTCATTATTAAAATAAATGCCAAGATCAATTTGAATAGTAATAGAAATCAATCAGATCAGGTGTCTCTCGAATTGGATACAGGGGCGGTTGAAATCTAAATAATTAAGAAGATAATATATAATATTTATAATAAATGAATGTCTGTGGTGACTTTAGGTATTTTGTTTGGGAAAATATTTTAAATATTTCGTCGGATCAACTTTTTTTTTCGAAAAGTTGATCCAACGAAAATTTTCTAATCTGTTGTTTTTTATGCAGATGCCAAATCCTCATGAACACTATTGAGCAGTACATCCAAATTATAAAACTTCATTATTGCCACGATATTCGGAACCGAGTAGTACAAATTTGCAAAGATTCTGTGGATAGATCCTGACTCTTCTTGAGCTATATTAGCTTTTAGGGCATCGGATAGCAACTTATTGGCATTCCCCTGTGACTTCAGGAAACCCTATGAATATTGTGGCCAAATACGTCCCCTTTACCAGAGATGAGCATACCCTCAAAGAATTCGTGAAAATCTCATAGTGGAGATGTTCTTTTTTCAATCGTATGAATTGTCATGGTGGTTTGGCATGTGAACAGACTAAACAGTAGATGGATGCCACCAGGCAGGCAAAATTGACCTGCTCTTATTGAATTATGAATTATAATATATTTCCTCTGATTTCTGATTTCTGGGTTAGCGGCAGCACTGGTGACACAATCCATACTAATATTATAAATGCGAAAGTAACTCTGTCTGTCTGTATGTATGTTACGCTTTCACGCTTAAACTACTGAACCGATTTTGATGAAATTTGGTATGGAGATAGACTAAACTTTAGGAAAGGACATAGGCTACTTTTGGGGTTGAAACTATAAACGGCCATGCCTCTAAGGCGCCAAGCGAAGCGGGCGTATCCTGCTAGTACTAATATATAAATGCGAAAGTAACTCTGTCTGTATGTATGTATGTTACGCTTTCACGCTTAAACTACTGAACCGATTTTGATGAAATTTGGTACGGAGATAGACTAAACTTTAGGAAAGGACATAGGCTCCTTTTTATTGCGAAAAAAAGGCGCCGAAACTATAAACGGCCATGCCTATAAGGCGCCAAGCGAAGCGGGCGTATCCTGCTAGCGGCAGCACTGGTGACACAATACTTTTTATAAAGCTAGATCCCATTATCAGTTTTTCCATATGACGTTTTCCAATAAAGCTTCCCGCTATTCAGAGCGAAATGCTTACAAAAAGTGTCACACCAACGCAATATATATCCCATTATATATAATCATACACAAAACAAATGCACGTACAGTTGCATACGTGATAAAAAAAGTACGTATAGAAAATGTATTTTGCAAAGAAAATCAAATCCCATAAAAGTTTAATTTTAAAAAGATGTCAACACAGATATATCATCATCACTTGAATGTGATTTCAACTTTGACATACTTTCCATGTATTGAGATTAGTGTAACAATATCTGTCTATAAATTGATTTTTTTTTTTTTTTAAGGAAAGATTTTAAATAATTTAATTTTCGTCGCATCGATGCACGAAAATTAAAATATTTAAAATCTTTCCTTAAACAAAACAAAAAAATCTGAAGTCACCAAAGACATTCTTTATTATAATTATTATTGTCTATACATTGAGGAATAGATTGAAAATGGTTTTTTGAAACAAAAAGAAAATGGCTGACTTTCTCTGTATAGTTTAGAACACCATGAGGATTTTAGGGGATTTTATCACACAAATGTTAAACACACTAATGCGAGAAAATGTCTGACGTTGATTTGGTCCAATCTTGCCAAATAGGCAAGTGATGTTCCAGGATGGCTCTTTCCTTACAGTTCTATCTGATTGGTAATCTTTAAATAACGTGTGTCTAATGAACATATTTCGTCCGTTAAGGTCTTTACCGTTTTACTCATAGAAGATTCGAGTAGACAAGAGCCTGAAATAAGTTCTGATAAAATGTGAAAAATACCTCTTAATTTCTATTGACAGAAAATTGATTGAACTTTTCGCATCATGGACAAAACCATAAAGTCCATTATTTCTTATTCATTTCTGAATAATTGAACTAGAGCTAAGATTTATCATTCTTATGTAAGAACAATATACTGGGTGTATGCAATATCTTGAGAATTGGTTTTCTTGGAACCTCATTTCTTTTGCATAAAAATACAACAATTTTCTAACATCCGCTCCTGATCAGAATCTTCTATGGATCTACTATGAATAGTATGTACTGCCTTTCATGACGAATTCTCATGAAAGACAGTATATATATCAGAGCATGAAAGACAGTATGTACTGGGCAACTGGGCGGTACACACAATACTGTAAAACATACTTTTGTCTGGGACACAATAGGTTTGAAGCTGAGATCAAGGTTATAACAACAAAAAAATCCGTGAAAATTTCTTTCACTGGTATTATGTCTCTTTATTTTTTATTTTAGTAATGGTGTGTTGTCTATTGCTTTTCATAATTTTGGAAGTTTTAAAAATAAAGCTATCACAATGATATTCTTTTACCCCCCTCCAAAAAAAAAAAACATCCACTTATCCAAAATATTACTGTCCGTCCAACATGATATCTTGCAGCCAAATTATCTCTTTCGATGACGAATTCTCTGTTCGCTCTCATCTATTCTTGTTGAAAGACTCTCCAGAGTTGTGCTCCTTTTTTGTTAAAGTACTAAATTCATATAAAATTTAATAAAATGTCAACTAGAGAAGCAGCGTTAGAACGATTTCACAGTACAAGATATTATATAATGACATCATTATTAGAATGAGCCAATCAGAGTCGTTCATATTTTGAAGGTAATTCAAGGACCTTTTAAGTAATGTTGTTAAGTAACTTTGAACGATTTCACAGTACAAGATAATGACGTCATTATTAGAATAAGCCAATCAGAGTCGTTCATATTTTACAGGTAATTCAAGGACCTTTTCAGTAATGTTGTTAAGTAACTTTGAACGATTTCACAGTACAAGATAATGACGTCATTATTAGAATAAGCCAATCAGAGCCGTTCATATTTTACAGGTAATTCAAGGACCTTTTAAGTAATATTGTTAGATAACTTTGAACGATTTCACAGTACAAAATAATAACGTCATTATTAGAATTAGCCAATCAGAGTCGTTCATATTTTAAAGGTAATTCAAGGACCTTTTAATTATTGTTGTTAAATAACTTTGAACGATTTCACAGTACAAGATAATGACGTCATTATTAGAATTAGCCAATCAGAGTCGCTCATATTTTACAGGTAATTCAAGGACCTTTTAAGTAATATTGTTAAATAACTTTGAACGATTTCACAGTACAAGATAATGACGTCGTTATTAGAATTAGCCAATCAGAGTCGTTCATATTTTAAAGGTAATTCAAGGACCTTTTAATTAATGTTGTTAAATAACTTTGAACGATTTCACAGTACAAGATAATGACGTCATTATTAGAATTAGCCAATCAGAGTCGTTCATATTTTACAGGTAATTCAAGGACCTTTTAAGTAATATTGTTAAATAACTTTGAACGATTTCACAGTACAAGATAATGACGTCGTTATTAGAATTGGCCAATCAGAGTCGTTCATATTTTAAAGGTAATTCAAGGACTTTTTAAGTAATATTGTTAACTAACCTTGAACGATTTCACAGTACAAGATAATGACGTCATTATTAGAATTAGCAAATCAGAATCGTTCATATTTTAAAGGTAATTCAAGGTTACAGATATTTTACACCAGAGATTTTTTATTAAAATTTTCATCTAGAATTCAATGTACCTAATCAACACTAATGCAAAAATCAATTCCAGTTTTGCCATAAGTGGGTATGCTCCAGGAATAGGATCGCTCCTTTCTTACTGTTTAATGTTCTTGTAATCTTGAAGAAGCATGTTATGTCTACTGATTTCCCATGAAAAATTACTCCCCAAATAAGTAAATGTATTTTTGTTTTATATTCAAATGTGCATCCAGTATTTCTTCAAG
The DNA here is from genome assembly GCA_012654025.1 of Pachypsylla venusta. Taxonomy (NCBI): domain Eukaryota; kingdom Metazoa; phylum Arthropoda; class Insecta; order Hemiptera; family Aphalaridae; genus Pachypsylla; species Pachypsylla venusta. Next base: position 23,954,171 of record CM022879.1, on the reverse strand, counting down.
TTCATTTCACAACATCTCAAAAAAGTTCTGGGAAGAAGATTTTGATCTGTTAATTTATTAAGGAGACTATAATAGCTACTTGGTTGGTTGGTGTATATCATTTTGAATATTACATACTTTCACAAATGGTTCTTCTCTGTTAAAGACTTCATTTACAAATAACTCCACATCAGTCCGGTTTTAGATCTTCCCGCAGAATGTCATTCGTTAAATTAAATTAAGTGAATATTTCTTTAATATTCAAAGAATCGAGAATAAATCGATACATTTTATAAAAAAATTAATTCGTTTCAAAAAGTGTTTTTTTCTTTCTGTTTTGCATTCAAATAACAGTTGCTATATTTGATAGAAAGTGATTTTTATTATCCAAATAAAATAATGATTTACAGTTTTACTAAATACATTGATTGATTCATATTAAACTTTTGTCGGTTTACAACTGGTAACCGACTGCTTGTGTCGTTTCGTGTGTTGTGCCGGTGGTCCTTCAAACATGGGGATGACTGTTCTTTTGAACTTCTCTGTAAGTATTTTCTCCTTCCTCGTACATAACTGGTCCTATGTTAAATCTTAAATCGAAAGGTGCATTTTCCAAAAACCCCAAAATGAAAAATGAACTTTTCCTGTGTCTACTTACTTGCATTATGCACAAAACATACTCAGACAAAGAGCTTAAGGAAGAAAGCATCAGATCCACTCTTTGGGAAATGCAACTTTATGCTCAGTAGCAGCATTAAGACAGAAGGATTCTTTTATTTTTTTATTTTTTCTTCTATAAATGGTAAAGTTAATATTTTAAGAGACTAATAGTATTGTTGATGATACAATTGACGAGAATCATTATTTTTACGGCTTTGCAAAATCTAGTTTTAACAGTAAAGTCCTACTGATAGTAAATAAGACAGCATGGTTGGGTTGGTCTTATACACGGCCGGATTAACAATAATAGCACTTGTAGCACGTGCTACGGTTCCGCGCTTTGACAACTCACACTAGATATTTGGACATTTCTGGGTTGACAATTTGAAAATCATATCATTTTGACGGGATCCCAACTCTTCAAAGTATGTAGGAAAAACTAATATAGGAAAGTATAAGAAGTAAGCTATTGAATTCAATATTTATTTTGCACATGTTGAGCGGTAACCATGTTTTATCGATGTTGGTACATACTCAAAATTTAATTTCACTTTTCTCTACCAGCTGTAGGTACTAGACCAAAAAGCCAAAAGATAATCCATTTTTGTACTGGCTCCAAAAAGTAGGCTACTTAGACGGCGCCGGCGGGGGGTGGAGGGGGCACCGCTCTATGAAAGTGCTACGGGCGCCGCGGAAGGTTAAAGCCCTGGTCGTATATCTTGTGATCAAACACTATGTACAAGCTAAGTTTTTCTTATTGCAATCATATAATGCTCATTGCTGCTTGTTTAGATGGCGTTCATCAGTTTCGCACCTTGCTGGTATTTCCCCTTAGTTAAGGAGATATTAGATTCTCATAATATATTATCAATTTTGATCAATTCACCAATCTTGTAATGAGAAAAAGTTACTAGTGAAATTTTATGTTTTTTTTTTTTTTTTCGTCATATTTTATATCTTTCTATTTACTCCTTCACATAAGTGTCATCATCTGCTTGATGTGGGTGACGTCAGGTTTCATAATATCTATTGTTCTAAACTAAAACAAGAAGTCTCGTGAGAAACATCCGGCCGCCTTATAATGATCATCAAATTTAATATAGCCATCAAACATACTACCTAACTTGAACCTGGTTCTGCTACTGCAGAAGAACAATTGGAAAACCAATATAGGAAGCATTGGACGTTCTCAGCACTCAGCACGTAAATACTCTCAGATTTTTTTTTTTTTTTTTTTTGCAAAAAGATGTGGACAAGTTTCCAATATTCAACCTAAATCTAGAATCATCATTATTCATTAATTATATTTGTAGCTTGTAGTAGCATCAAAAATCATCTCTGATTGTATTCAGACAATTTGGGGTGACTCCTAACCCCTGGGTTGGGGATAGTTTCACATAAAACTCTGCCAATGTGACACATGACCCTAAATTTGACATAGATTCATACCAAATTTGAAGTCTCTGACTATTATCATTCTTTTTTTATACAGGATTACTGAAAACCGCTAAAAAGCGGTAAAAACCGCCAGCGGTATATTTGATTGCACCCAAATGGTTTGAGTCTTACAGAGAACCCAAATATGATATACATAACACCTTTCAAGTCTCTAGCTCTTACCATTCTCATTTTAGAAAGAATTAGTGAACAACGCTAAAAAGTGGTAAAAACCGCCAAGGGGTGCTCAGACCTATATACCTATTAGAGCTCAGACCTATATACCAAATTTCATCCAAATTTACCCAGGATTCGCGAATGCCGCAAAAAAGCGCAGAAACAGTGAAAGATATATATTTTTTTTTTAATTTGGCTTAAGGTCTCTAAAAGATAAATTCGATTTTAAGTAAAGGTTTCGATGTTCGTAAGTGGCGTAAAAGTGATAAACATAAACACACGGACCAATGGCTGAGAACCGAGATTTGGGTTCTACATCGAAAATTTCAGGTTATTATAATACTTCCCTATTTATAGGAAATAAATAACTAAATAACCCGAACTTCTGGTTATTGTTTAGGCCACCATTTTATTATGAGACAGGACTTGTGTGTTCGATTCACCAATGTATATAATCTTATCCTGTTTCAGATTATATCATGTCTATTATTCAGTCAAATTGTTGAAACAAAAAAAGTGGATTACCTATCGAAAAGAGAAGGTGAGTGGATAATTCTATTTTTTTAAACTATTACTGGTCAGTGGTCACTGCTCTACTCTTGCAATCGGGAGACCCGTGTTCAATCCCCGTCAGGGGCAATCATTTGTCACCTGTGGTTTGGATGTTTCGGGCCACTCGATCTCGTGAGGATAATGAGTAACTATGAAGATAAGTGCGCATAGCGACCCGATATTGTATTAGGTAAAAATGAAAATTGAAATTAATTGGATATATTGGATATTGGAATAATCCTACAATACTGCACTGAGCACCAAAGTTGTGACATAATAACCGTCTAATAAATAAACAACTTTTTTTTTTGAACTTCTTGTTTGTTTTTGTTTTTTAAAATAATAATAATAACAAATATAATTGTGGGACTAATGTACATATAAAATCAGTAATGGCACAATCATAATTATTCTTCTGAATTAGATCGGATTATTCATTAATCCGATCTAATTTGAGGCTAAAAGTGCCTATGTTTTGTATCACAAATATTAATGAATACTAAATACTAATTAATTCTATTTTAATATCCCTACAAAAAGCGCTTAACCACACATTTTCCAATGCCTCCTTCTTCAACATTGAGTGGAGGGGTTTAGAACCAATCAATATGATAATTAAATATTCATAGAAACAATTACGAAGTTTCGTGTGGTTGGTCCTCCACCTCTCCTCGCCTTAACTTCTGGACGACCTACGCAGTCATTTGATGACCCTCGCCATGTAAATTATTTTCTAGCTATTTGCTTTTGACAACACCTTTTCTAATTTTGTTTCTTTTATAATTGTTGAAAAATATTTCAAAATATTTTCAAGAATGAAGATAGTAGTCGCATGGTAATATAATTCAATGACTGGTATTCATAATAATTGAGCATATATATAATTTTACTATAGCAAATGCCAAAAAGTTGAGCAGATGCTACCCAAAACAAGGCAAAATGCAAAGATATCGAAGTATCTCCTGATCTAGTGGGTATCACACTGGCTTTACACTTGGGGCTCCCGGGTTTAATACCCGGCGAGGACGGAAATTTTTTGACTTAGTGCTTGTGACATCGGGGTGCACTCAGCGACGTGAGTGGCTACTTTAATGTGAGTAGTGAAGAGATGATTATTAAATATTGATCAGGGACAGATCCAGAGTAACATTTTAGTGGGGGGGAACTAATTAAATAAAATGCATTTATTGGTAATAATGTGTCAAAAATTGTCATGATATTCCAACAGCAAGGTTAATTCTACAAACGAAAAGAGATTTTCAACTAAATTTGGCTGTGATATATGTTGTAATGCAGCGCAAAAAATATTGAAATTAGATATTCATACGATTTGCCTATTGCAAAAACTTTTGGGGGGGATCTCCCCCCCATGGATCCGCCCCTGATATTATTGCTGTGATATCCACAAAAATTGTGAAAAGAACGTTGGGCCTTATCAAAAAGAAATTCTACATGTGATGCATACTACTCAATAATTCCCGGAACTAATCAAAATTTGGCGAACGGCAAAGGCAAAGAGCTGAAATTAGGAGTTTCAGTTATTTTTAGCCATTGATGACTTTGTCAAAATCCTTAACCAAGAGCATTACCGATAAGGTTTGAATGAAAGTTTGGGTCTTGTCTTAAAATTCACGTTGCTCATTAAAATTTTCATTGAGTAAATTACGGTTGCTTATTGCCAGCTTCTCGATTCGTGAATGCACATCTGGTAGCACCAATGTGACAATCAATTGTATTCATGCGAAAGGCGAACAATTTATTTCCGTCGCATTAAAAATCCCACACACAAATTGCCCCATGGAACAAATTTTTCTACTTCAAATGCTTGTGTAGGATCTTATACCATCCATTCAATTTTCAATATTTTTTTTCGAATATTCTGATAATAGGGCTCCTAATGGTCACATAACAATTTGATTTAATCAATTAGATCTGCACATTGTATTCCAGTTTAAACCCTCTTTATAATATGATGAGAACCTGTAATACTCGGAATTGGTCACTCAGGTACTCGTATTACTTTTGGAACTCGATCGGAATACGCTGCCGATAAGAATCTACGAAATGTAATAAATTACCTTGGCGTTCGGAAAACTGAGAGACACAAATTGGAGTGAAAATAATGTTATCAGACGTGGTCACAGCGGGACAACTGATGCTATTTATTTTATTATATTTGGAAAAATATATTAAATATGTGATTTAAACAGTGTCGTAATCTTCATTTATTAAATCACTCCCGATGTAGCTCTCTTGCTATCTGTCCGAGAGTACTATATTATGTTAAGGAATTCGTGATATTGAATGTGAACAACTAAATAGCTGGTGTTAATTTCTGCTATACCTTAGTCGACATAATACTTCCAAGAATAGAGCACAAAGCTGTTCCAAGCAAATCATGTAAGAACTCACTAACTGACTAACATTATCTGATTATAAAGTATTTAAAAGATCCATAATTAGTCCAATTTTCAAGAAAGAGCTAAATATCTAATTTCTGATTAGATATAAATATTCTGTTTCTTCTTCAGGTGGCAGTTACAGTGCGCCAGCTGCACCCTCGGGACCCTCTTCCAGTTATGGGGTGCCCAAAAAACTGGCGTCGAGTTACAGTGCACCATCAAGACCCTCTTCCAGTTATGGGGTGCCCCAACAGCGAGCACCCAGTTACAGTAAAATTGAAAAATCTGCTGCAAACAGCTTCAAGAATTTTAATATTTTGGAGATTTTTGCTCAGCTGTTAAAAAAACTGCCAAAAAAAATAAGAGTGCCAAAATGACCATGCAATATTATTAAAATATTACTTAAGATATAATTGAATGAAATATTATTTAAGATATATTTGAATTGCTTTTTATCTAAACAAGTTCAATTATCCTAAAATAAAACAAAACAAGAACAACAGAAAATCTCTCATTTGAATTTCTGTCTGATCCTATGTCGAAATTAAATCAATATGTCGCAGAGATATAACCTCCGCTCTCAAACTCCAAAGAGAATCCCGTGATACAAATAATGATTTCATAGGGATAGAGGGAGAGGTATTAACAAATGAGGATCATGAAACAAATTCACTTGTTGATTGCGATGAAGGCGACTCAGATGATTCAATGGAAATACTTGAAAACATGTTTAACAACCTGCAAAATATCAATCGCGATCCAAACTCTGAAAATTGGACTTCTCAATGTAATGTGTGTAACAAAAGTTTAAGAAACGCAAGAGCTCTCAGAATTCAAGTTAGTAGAATACACTTACAAACATTTGATCCGAGTGACAATTATGTGTCATCTAATCCTTCAGTAACAAATGAAATTCCCCTTGATAACATTCCTCAGTTCAAGAGGAACATACCTATTTTGAAACGTATCCCGAAAGGTGCTAGAAATGTGACTGCTGAGAAATTGTCGAACTACATATCAAATGGTCCAGACTATTATTATTTTCATATGAATACATTAGAATATAAGAGAAACTAGGTGACAAATCATTGACTAATTTTGTGAGGGGTAATATATCTTCCCCTATAATGCCGATACCAAAAAGAAGAAAGAAAAAAAAAAATCACTATTCAACAAAAAATAGAAAAAAAATTGAAGATTTTGATACGAAAGGTGCCATGAGAATTATTTCTTCCAACGACACTATAGCGGAAGTAAATGATAATAATCATTTAAAACTTATTGACATGCATCTAGCACCAAATCGTGAAAATAATTTTCTTGATCCTCCAAATGAGAATCCATCATTATATCACGAAGTAAGAGAAAGTTCAGTTCTCAAATCAATTTTATCATTTCCAAATGTATCTGCCTCTGGAATCGATGGAATATGCCCTCAACACCTAAAAGATTAGACATCGAAATCTTCAGGAGAAAAAGGAAGTAAACTTTTGAAAAGTATCACAAGGCTGGTTTATTTCATGATACAAGGCAAAGTCAACACTGAAATTTTAAAGTATATTTATGGAGCAAATTTATGTGCTTTAAACAAAAAAGATGGAAGTTTGAGACCTATCGCAGTTGGAAGTACTTTTCGAAGGTTAACTTAAAAAATTTGCTTTGTTATTTAATTATTTATAAAAAAAAATTGTTCAGAATAAATGTAGCAATTATTTCCCGCCGTTTCAATTGGGCTTTCGATTATAGTGAGTCGATTATTCATGCATCACGCACATTTCTTGAACAAAACAGATCTAATACAATGTTATACATCTCCTTCTTTGCTATTTTTTGAAGACAAAACTATTAGCTCTCAAACGGCTTGTCAACAAGGAGATCCAACAAGCCCCCTGATATTCAGTTTGGCCATACACCCAATCATTCTCAGTTTGAAGCAAAATTGAAACTTTTTTTATCTAGATGATGGAACTTTAGCAGGTGATCCGAACCTTCCGATCTTGTAACTGAATCCAAAAAAATTGGACTGACTGTAAATCCTGCAAAGTGCGAATTATTTGCCTGGTATCCGTCATATGAACTTTCACTATTGGGATCTCCTTTGTGTAGAGAGGGATACCTTACACTTTAAAAAAAATATGTTGAATGTTTCAAGCTAATAATGGAACGTATAAAAAAATCTTCCTAAACATGCTGCATTTTTCCTGTTAATTAATTGTCTCGGCATACCAAAATTACTGTACACGTTGAGAACGACACCAACTTTTGTGAACAGTAAAACATTGGAAGAAATGGATGCCATGATCAAACTCTGCCTGGAAGATATTACCAATGTACTAACTCAAATACAATGGCTACAAGCAAGTCTACCAATAAACCGTGGCGAAATTGGTGTTTGAAGTGCATCAGATTTGAGTCCTCCTGCCTTTCTTGCATCGTGTTCGGGAGTGATGCTACTTGTTAACATTATTCTATATATTTCAGTTGACAATTTGGCACTGAGCTCTTGGCACAAAGGTTTGGATTACAAAATATGGAGTTACGCCTGAGAACAGAACTGTGCAACATCAATGGGACGAAATAAGTACCAACCATAAGATGAAATAAGTACTAACCATAATATAGAAAATTAAATTGTATTCGAAGATCCTAAGGATTTAGCAAGAATGAAAGCTATACAGAATAAACAGGCAGGAGCATGGTTACATTCATTTCCATCCAAAAATGTCGGTACCTATATGGATGACTAAACTTTTAAATATGCATCAGATTGAAACTTGGATGTAACCTGTGCCGATCTTTTCAGTGTAAATGTGGAGAAACCGTCGGTGCAAAAGTTTTACATGCCTTTTCCTGCCAAAAAAGTGCTGGATGATATTTTACACATGCTGAGGTAAATAACATATCCAAAAATGCTTTGTCGAGTATTGATATGCCTGCTCAACTTGAACATTCTGGGCTTGACAGAACCGACGGTAAGCACCCAGATGGAGTTACTATCATCCCATGGAGTAGAGGACAATGTCCGGTTAGGGATTTTACTTGTTCCGACACATTAGCTGTCAGCTATATACATCGAGGAAGTATACAATCTTTGGTAGCGGCAGAAATGGCAAGCACTAGAAAGCATTTGAAATACACAAATATAAAGGCAAGAGGAATAAATGGCAGTTAACCACTTCAGGTATGCAAGAACTCTGCCACTAATTTCAGATTTCATTCTGATTAGACCATTCAATTATATTGTCCGAAATCATCTATCGGTTTGGTCAGGGCGTCATATCTCATGTGAATCTCCAGACAACTTAATTTTTCATCCCAAATTATTCAACTAATTGTTACATAATACATAAGGGCGTCACAAGTCAAGAACGCCAACATGCTAAACTTTGCCGTTTGCAGGCTTCATATGTGTACAATGTTGCTTTATTACTTTCAATAAAAACGTCGTTGATCCATGATAAAACCAATCACAAAAAAAAAAAAAAAAGTAGAATCCCAAAATCTAATAAAGAATAGTCTGTTCATCCTCCTGCAGGATGAAATTCCGTTTCTTATAAAATTCACCTGAATCGTAATTATTTTATTTGTAGGTTCCTGTTAGGATCTAGGTGGTCGTCGAAACTCAGATTCACTGTCATATTGAAGAGGAACAACTCAAAAATATGATGCAGGTGCATAATTGCCTAGCGGAGTAAAAAGAAAGACATAATGAGCAAAATTGAATATAAAGCAGAAGGGATTGAATGAGAAGTTGTCACCAAAGTGAATAAAAACTTTCAGGATATGAATGAACTTACAAATTGATGAATGAACGTACAAATTGATGAATGAACGTACAAATTGAGTCAGGGTTCTTTAAATTAAGTGTGCTAATGGAACCCATCTGGGGAAGATACACATTCTTTCCTGAGAAATAATAAATATTCATCTTCTTTTCAAACTTTAACCGAACTATAAACCATAATACAAGGTTGGTCGGACATTGTACTCGAGGGACCCGGGTTACCTCCCGACGGGATCGGATTTAGTGAATAAAATTTCGGGGTGAGACTGATTGAGTAGCTACTTTAATGTAAGCAGCGGCCACTGGCGTCATTAACAGAGGGAAAAAAGATTTGGTTTGTTAGTTTTAAGATTATTGGTACACGAATATCTGAGTAATACTTTATCAACCACACAAATTGTGAAGTGATATTTGGGCCTCTTACCATAAAGATACATTGAATTTAGGGCCATAAAACTTCAGTGCCCGTTGGAGTGCTCACTAGCACTTGAGTGTCTGATTTGTATTTTAAAAAATGTTCCGACCCAAAAAATTACATGTAATTTTATTTTAATATTAAAACAGAAATTTTACAAAGTGCGAGTGGCCATTTCGCTAATTTTTGTCGTAGTGACAATTCACACTTGAGTGGAGTTTTAAAATATATTCACATTAAGACAATAGTTTTTATAGCTAGGGGCAAGGAAAGCACAAAGTCAGTTGATGAAATGAACAAACGCATTGTTGAGAAGTTTTTTCAATTGGTCCTGTTTTAGCAATAGCTGAAACTCGAGATTTGGGTTCTGGGGATCTCAAAACGTGTTTTGTCATTGAAAACTCGACATCGAATATTTCAGCCCATTACAGTAAAAAAATGTGTAGGGTGTTTTATGTAGCAGTTTGAGGTCATTTTGAAATTCCGAAGTGTACGATGTATGCTGCATGCTGCAACAATTAACAAATATAAACACAGTCCAATGAAATAGTAATGATATGCTTGTTTAGTCAGAATTATAATTTCACCGGAACAACAACAAACCTAATCAGATCAAACATTCAGAAATCCTAAACAATAAATTGAGAACAAAACAAAAATAGAAGATATTGTGCTTACGATCAGGTGACTTATTTTATGCAAATTAGGATTTATGACAATATCTTTACAATTTAAGCTTCTTTGTTATTAAGGATTATTGTATTCTTCTTTGATTTGATGTTTGAGACAATGAAAGAATGAAAAGAGGCGCGAATAAGAAAACACGTGTTGTATTCAAAGAGATGGCGTGGATTTATTTTTACATAATTATCATTGATCTTCTGATTGGTCCATGGGGTCCAGACCCCCCCCCCCCCCCCCCCNCCCGAAATTTGAATCGTTTTTTTAATGAAAATTTTCTACTTTGCACGTAACCTATAATATAAAAAAACAGCAGCAACAACATAAAAAAACAACAACTACAACAGCAACGACAACATCAACAACAAAAACAGCATCACCTTCCATGATAATCATTTTTAGGTGTTAGTCCTGGCTTGGCTGTCAATGTTTCGGACCCCGAAAAAGAATCTTGGTTACGCCCCTACGGAATACTATGTGACAATTTCAAGTATAGCATATTAAAAACTATGAAGAAACACAAGTTGTACAGAAGTTAAAAAAATATAAAATAGATTACAATTTACAAACGGAGTTGCTATGTTTCGTTTCGTCTTCTCCTGGAGACATCCTCAGAACAACTTCGTTCTTAGGCAAATATGCTTAGTTTCTTTTTCAAAACACCTAAAGCATACCTATGTCTAGTGCACATCTTTATTCGGGATTCTTGGAAGGTGATGCAGATAGATATGAAAAATAATATGAAAAAAAGTTTTAAAACGCGTATCTTATCTGAGAAAGATTAGGTACCTGCTAATATTTTGGTTTATTATTTTCAATAATGAATTTTTGGGATCGTCACGAAAAAAAAAAAATTTAGTTTGGTATTAACTTTTTCGTCAGTGTTGAGATTTCTTTTTCTGTGAAAAGAAAATCTCGACTTTTCCGCAGCTGCGGATTGAGAAATCAATGCCGATAAGATAGCCAACGTTCGGTAACGATCATGGACCTTAAGAAAAAGAAGAAGAGAAAATATAGCTTCGTGCCTTGTTAACATACTGATTACCTCCAGGTCAATTTTTTTCTTAAATTGAGAAAACCTCAATTGTAAATTGTGACCTTGTAAATGAATAAAATAAATAAAAAAAAAAAAAAAATNATGCAATATTTATCAAAATATTTGATCTGCGGATAAGCATCATCCGCAGATCGAAATTTCGATTCCCCAATCAATGTTTGTAGATTGAGATTTTTTTTTAAACATATTTTTTGTATATTTTATTTAATTTGTATACAATATTTAGAAGAAAAAAAAATATTGGTCCCCCACTTGTAAACTCACTCATAGGTATGAGTGAGTTTGTGATTCAGGCACAACAACAACAACAAAATCAACGACACCTTCCGTGATAATTATTTTCAGGTGTTGGTCCTGGCTTGGCTGTCAATACTTCAGACCCCCTCCCCCCGATTTTTTTGGTTACGGCCCTGAAACACAGTATAATTCGAACAGGTTGATATTATCTCATTCATCTGTCATTACAAACCTGACACACACTGGATATAGATATTAATGTTATATCTCTACACTTATTAATTATTTATACAGTGGGCGTGATGGTAAAAAAAACTGAGTCAAGAAAGTTACTTATATAAACTTATAAACGAAAAAAACAGCATACAACCAAATCTATAAACTTGAAAGCAGGGCCGTACTCAAGATTTTTTAAGATTTTTTTTTTTGGGGGTGGATCCGAAGCATTGACAGCCAAGCCAGGACTAACACCTAAAAATGATTATCATGGAAGTTGATGTTAAGCTACACCGAGTAGGGACAAACAATGGATGGGTGACAGCAAAAAAGTTCACGTTTTTCGACTTAAATGACATTCTTTCTCGAAATTTGTCGCTACGACATCAACATATCAACTCAAAGCGAGAAAGTTTTAGGTGACATCTTACTCCTTCTTTTAGGACATATTTTGCAACTCCAATGATAAGCTACACCGAGTAGGGACAAACAATGGATGGGTGACAGCAAAAAAAGTTCACGTTTTTCGACTTAAATGACATTTTTTCTCGANGGTAGGTTCTGAGTTCACTTGCAGGTGGGGTAGTATCTTTTTTAAAAATATTTTTAAATTTATTTTTAAAAAGAAGTATAACTTCTCACGCGCGTATATAAGTACACACCCATTTTTGTTTTTTAATATTATAGGTCACGTGCAAAGTAGAGTATTTTCATTAAAAAAATAATCGAAATTTCGAGAGGGGGTCTGGACCCCATAGACCCCCCCCCCTGGGTACGGCCTTGCTTGAAAGCATCTTCCAACTTTTAGCACGCTCTAGTAACTTAATTGATGAGATCGAATTGATTTAATTATTACTTTTACAAATTAGGACTCAGTTTAAGGTTTGTAAGACACTGAAAGATGTTCACAGACTTCTATGTACGCTAGGATTGGAAAAAATAAATTTCTTCTTTTTTTAAAAAAAACCCTAGGAGTGGGAACATTTCCCGCACCAGCTGCACGTGGGCTAACATGTTGATAACACGGTGTAAAAGTTTCAAAACACAAAGTTACTTAGTAGATTTAACCTGCATGGTGCGTTCTGGGATTCGGTTCTTCACTGCTAGAAAAAATCGGTGCACAAATTCACGTAATTATATTACAGTGATTGTCATGGTTCTGGGGGCACATGTCAATTATCAGCCTCCAAGAAAAGATGTATGATGACAATTAATTAACTTCATCTGGAGCTGCTGTCCCATACATCTGGCTACCATCGGACACGATGCGTCTATAGAATGAATGAACTTCACGATGAACTATACGGGAAAAGTTTATTGTCGAACCTGTGAATAACTCCATGAAGAAGGCAGAAGGAGGGTTCTTCCAGCCTGAACTCTGTCTTATTTGTGTTAATCACTCAATAAGTTGGGACCTACCTTGCACAGAACTTGAAGTACCCTAAAAGTCTTTGAAGATGTTTGCAATCGCCCTCCATACCTCACCTCAATGTGTTAAAAGATAAAGATAGATTTCGTCTAGCATGAGCGAGCTGTCTGCATTAACAAGGCGGCGAACCTCCTATGGGTCTCCTTGCGTTTGCTGTGGAAGGGCCGCCTGGTATGACATAGCACTTTTCCCGTACTCACCGAACAGTCAGTCATGAATTTGCTCAGCGATTTGCCCCCAGCAATTAAAGGACACACTAAGCAGGTTGACAAAACTTTGATCTGCAGCTCCATTTCTAATTAACACTACATAATGATGTAGTAATGACTAATTCAACCAAATCATAGTACGGGTCTTCAAAATCATTGATCAAACGTCTGATTCTTCCTTCAATGAGAAAATGGTACTTATCTAAATTTCATTGATTTAACGTTTCATTTATTGTCCAATAAGAGAATTGTACGGATCAACATTTTCATTGATCAAACATGTGATTATTACCTTCCATAATAGAATTGTCGGGGTCTGCAATTTCATTGTTTTAAAGCCTCTTGTATTGTTGAGTGAACTGTACGGATCTACAATACCATTGATTTAATGTCCAATGTTACCTTCCATCAGAAAATTCAGCAGATCCACAATTTCATTAATGGAACGTCTGATGTTACCCGCAATGAATATTATTTGTACGGGTCTACTTTTCATTGTTTTAAAGTCTCATGATACATTCTATAAGATCTACAATTTCATTGATGGAACGGCTGATGTTACCCGCAATGAATATTATTTGTACGGGTCTACTTTTCATTGTTTTAAAGTCTCATGATACATTCTATCAGATCTACAATTTCATTGATGGAACGGCTGATGTTACCCGCAATGAATATTATTTGTACGGGTCTACTTTTCATTGTTTTAAAGTCTCATGATACATTCTATCAGATCTACAATTTCATTGATGGAACGGCTGATGTTACCCGCAATGAATATTATTTGTACGGGTCTACTTTTCATTGTTTTAAAGTCTCATGATACATTCTATCAGATCTACAATTTCATTGATGGAACGGCTGATGTTACCCGCAATGAATATTATTTGTACGGGTCTACTTTTCATTGTTTTAAAGTCTCATGATACATTCTATCAGATCTACAATTTCATTGATGGAACGGCTGATGTTACCCGCAATGAATATTATTTGTACGGGTCTACTTTTCATTGTTTTAAAGTCTCATGATACATTCTATCAGATCTACAATTTCATTGATGGAACGGCTGATGTTACCCGCAATGAATATTATTTGTACGGGTCTACTTTTCATTGTTTTAAAGTCTCATGATACATTCTATCAGATCTACAATTTCATTGATGGAACGGCTGATGTTACCCGCAATGAATATTATTTGTACGGGTCTACTTTTCATTGTTTTAAAGTCTCATGATACATTCTATCAGATCTACAATTTCATTGATGGAACGGCTGATGTTACCCGCAATGAATATTATTTGTACGGGTCTACTTTTCATTGTTTTAAAGTCTCATGATACATTCTATCAGATCTACAATTTCATTGATGGAACGGCTGATGTTACCCGCAATGAATATTATTTGTACGGGTCTACTTTTCATTGTTTTAAAGTCTCATGATACATTCTATCAGATCTACAATTTCATTGATGGAACGGCTGATGTTACCCGCAATGAATATTATTTGTACNCTGATTTGGAAATAAGAGAGTAAGGATAGAGTGATCCTATAGCATTACTATTGTCAAGGTTGGTCCTGATTTGGAAATAAGAGAGTAAGGAAAGAGTGCTCCTATAGCATTACAATTGTCAATGTTGGACTTGGTTTCGAAATAAGAGAGTAAGGAAAGAGTGATCTTATAGCATTACAATTGTCAAAGTTGGACCTGATTTGGAAATAAGAGAATAAGGAAAGAGTGATCCTATAGCATTACAATTGTCAAAGTTGGACATGATTTGGAACATTAATATAATAGAGTAAGGAAAGAGTGATCCTATAGCATTACAATTTTATTATCAATGTTGGACCTGATTTGGAACATTAATAAAAGAGAGTAAAGTTTTTTGTTTCAAGGATTATTTTAAATATTTTATTTTTCGTCTTTTTTTCATATCTATTTTTAAAAAAGTCAGAAGACGAAAATTAAAATATTTAAAATAATTCTTGAAACAAAAAACTTTATAGTCATCAAAGACATTAAAACAAAAGATATTATCTATATTAAATATTAATATAGATATTAAATATTAATATAAGAGAGTGAGGAAAGAGTGATCCTATAGCATTACTATTGTCAATGTTGGACCTGATTTGGAACGTCGGCCATTTTCTTCTATCAAAATGTTGTGTATACAGTTAATTTCTGATTCAGTGTCGAAACGACGCTATGGTGATAAGACGACCCAAAATGTTCATATAGTTTGACTGGAAACTATAATTTCAAAACGTTCCTTGATTTAGAGACAGTTATTTTCACATATGTATGGAGATGAGACGACCCAAAATGTTCATGTAGCTTGACTGGAAAGTATAATTTCAAAACGTTCCTTGATTTGGAGACAATTATTTTCGGTACCAGGCAGATACTATTATTTTTTTTTGGACAAGCTTAAAATGTGGTTTAATATAAGCTTAAAATGTGGTTTAATATAATTTAAAAAGTCTTTTTAAACGAGTCAAAATGTAGAAAGGCAGAATATCTGTATCTGAATATTATCTGGTTGGGACGTGGTTCATGACACCAAATTATAATGTTGCTAATTAAAAGTATTTTCTTCTGATTTTAGCTCCATCTTCTAGTTATGATGTGCCATCAAAGAACCAAGATTCAGATGGTGAAGGCTATTACTATCCACCAGGAACTAGTTACGGAAGCGAACAACCAAGTGTTATTCAGTCCATAAGTTTTGGGATACCCTCTCAAACGTCTGCTTCAAGTAGTTCATCTAGCTCAAATAGCCAAAGCTCGGGTGCTGGGAACTCTTATGGAGGATCTCCATCAAGTCAGCCTTCACAAGGAGGGTACTCCTCCGTTGGACAATCGTCATCAAGTAATTCTTGGGGGTCTTCTTCGCCTCCTGCAGCCTCATCTAGCTGGTCTGCTTCTCAGTCATCTTCAGGGAGTTCTGCTGGTTCCAGTTGGTCTTCAATTCCTTCAGCGAAAGATATGAATTACCCACTTCTATCGCAAGCTTCATCCAGTTGGGGGGCAACCTCCTCTGGTGGTTCCGGTACATCCGCTTGGTCGTCACCATCGGCGAGTGGTCCGGGTAGCAATGGTGGTAACTCTTGGGGTGCCCAATCGTCCGCAGGATCTACTTCATCTGCAAGTGATATTTCAATACCTACAAACTGGCAAACAGCCACAATTCAGGACTTCGACATTCCAACAGGACAAGGTTCACTGTCTTCTGGCCTCAACGATTTATCCGGTAGCGGTTATAGTTCCGCTCCAGGGGCTACTGCAGATTCATACAGTTCCTCTGGAGGCGATCAAAGCAAACCACTTACAAACAGTTACGGAACACCGATTAATCCTCCAAGTTCAAATCCAAAGCCACAGCCGCCCTCTACAAGTTATGGTATACCCGTGCTAAGCACAAACTTTGGCTCGGCACCAGCTATAAGCTGGGGTAATTCTCAATCTAGTTCTACCGGTTTTGGCTCTTCTTCGGGTGGCAGTTACAGTGCAGCAGCTGCTCCCTCAAGACCCTCTTCCAGTTATGGGGCACCCCAACAACCGGCGCCGAGTTACAGTGCACCACCTGCACCCTCAAGACCCTCTTCTAGTTATGGGGCACCCCAACAACCGGCGCCGAGTTACAGTGCACCACCTGCACCCTCAAAAACAACCAGCGCCGAGTTACAGTGCACCACCTGCACCCTCAAGACCTTCTTCTAGCTATGGGGCACCCCAACAGCCTGCATCCAGTTACAGTGCCCCACCTGCACAACCTTCTTCCAGTTATGGAGCACCCCAACAACCGGCGCAAAGTTATAGTGCACCACCTGCACCCTCAAGACCTTCTTCTAGTTATGGGGCACCACAACAGCCTGCATCCAGTTACAGTGCCCCACCTGCACAACCTTCTTCCAGTTATGGAGCACCCCAACAACCGGCGCAAAGTTACAGTGCACCACCTGCACCCTCAAGACCCTCTTCTAGTTATGGGGTACCCCAACAACCTTCATCAAGTTATGGTGCGCCTGCTGCACCTGCAAGACCGTCGTCTAGTTATGGGGCACCCCCACAACCTTCACAGAGTTATGGTGCTCCAGCTGAATCATCCCAAAACTATCTGCAACAAAATATTTATCTTCAACATCTGACACAAAGTTCACAATCGCAACCATCTTCCAGTTACGGTACACCCCCATCAGCACCAGCACCCGCCCCAATACCTTCATCAAGTTATGGACCACCCGCAAGACCATCTCCGTCTTCAAATTATGGACCTCCGCCGCAACCCCCCTCCCAAAGCTATGGACCACCTGCAAGACCATCCCAAAGTTATGGAGCTCCACAACCTCCACCGCAGCCACCATCTTCCAGCTATGGACCGCCTTCAAGACCAGCTCCACCATCTCAAAGCTATGGTCCACCGTCAAGGCCATCATCACCACCTTCCCAAAGCTATGGCCCCCCTTCAATGCCAGCATCGGCTCCATCCCAAAGCTATGGGGCACCTCAACCAGACTTTACACCACCATCTTCAAGTTATGGACCACCATCTTCAAGTTATGGGGCTCCACAACCTCCACCACAGCCACCTTCCTCTAGTTATGGTCCACCTTCAAGACCAGCTCCACCATCTCAAAGCTATGGTCCACCTTCAAGGCCATCACCACCTTCCCCAAGCTACGGCCCGCCTTCAATACAAGCATCGCCACCATCCCAAAGCTATGGGGCACCTCAACCAGACTTTACACCACCATCTTCAAGTTATGGGGCTCCACAACCTCCCCCACAGCCACCTTCGTCTAGTTATGGTCCACCAGCGAGACCAGCTTCACCCCCCTCTTCATCATATGGTCCACCACAGCAGAAACGAAAAAGGTCTCATAAAATTAACCCGCATGAAAGATGGAGAAGGCTATCAACTATAATTGCAGCGACTCAACTTTGTTGAGCTAGAGACTCAATGATTCTGTCACTGCATCTCTTGTACTGACTTTGGGAGACCAACTATAATTGCAGCGACTCAACTTTGTTGAGCTAGAGACTCAATTATTTTTTTTTTCACTGCATCTCTTGCACTGACTTTGGGAGATCAATTATAATTGTAGCGACACAACTTTGTTGAGCTAGAGACTCAATGATTTTTTCACTGCATCTCTTGTACTGACTTTGGGAGACCAACTATAATTGCAGCGACTCAACTTTGTTGAGCTAGAGACTCAATGATTTTTTTTTCACTGCATCTCTTGTACTGACTTTGGGAGATCAATTATAATTGTAGCAACTCAACTTTGTTGAGCTAGAGACTCAATGATTTTTTCACTGCATCTCTTGTACTGACTTTGGGAGATCAATTATAATTGTAGCAACTCAACTTTGTTGAGCTAGAGACTCTATGATTCTTTCACTGCATCTCTTGTACTAAGTTTGGGAGATCAAATATAATTGTATTAGCGACTCAACTTTGTTGATCTAGAGATTCAATGATTCTTTCACTGCATCTCTTGCACTAACTTTGGGAGATCAAATATTATTGTATTAGCGACTCAACTTTGTTGATCTAGAGACTCAATGATTCTTTCAATGCATCTCTTGTACTAACTTTGGGAGATCAAATATTATTGTATTAGCGACTCAACTTTGTTGATCTAGAGACTCAATGATTTTTTCACTGCATCTCTTGTAATGACTTTGGGAGATCAAATATAATTGTATTAGCGACTCAACTTTGTTGAGCTAGAGACTCAATGATTCTTCTATTTCATTTTCTTTATTGTAAGTCTGAAAAATCACATAAAGTCTCCACACAAGGTGGCTTTCATACTGCAGTTTGATATGCTAGTACTTATTTACTCCCCCTAACTTCTTCATAATTTCACAAGTAGTGGCAGCTAAAACTTTTTATGAACTTGACAGCCACGTGAATAGTCACATTCTATCGAAAGTGCTTGAACTTTTTTGAAAAGGCCTCTCTTAGATGAAATTTTCTTACCTTACGTGTTTATCTTTCAAATTAAGATCTGTAAAAAGCGAACACAATATTTCCCCACTTTAGATTGCTTTTAAAATAAGGAGGAAAAGATTATGAGCATTCAATATTTTATAACGAGTCACGGAAAAATCAATTCGGGCATAACAGGTATCTTATTGCCCGGCCATATTCAACTTTTTTGCGCGGTTTCCAAGGAGATTTGAAAGTTAATTCTGGGGTGGTTTTATAGTTTTCATTTTCTTGCACGTAACTACAGGTCATGAAAATTTCGTTCATGACTTTTAAGTAATTGCGTGAGTCAGAGGTTAAGGATACGTATGTTCAGATGACCGCGCGGTACGACGAACCGCGCGGCACAAGATCTATCTAAATAATGCATATTGTTTACATGACGCCGCGGCACTACTTCTATAAACTTGTATCAATTTGTTCATATGATACCGCGCGGTTAACGCTCGGTCATGTGAACCTAGCCTTATCGCCTCCATCCGTTTATAAGACAAGCAGATACCCTATTTTTTTTTTCTTCCTCTTCTACCATTTGCAAGTTGTAATAAATAGGAGATTTCGGGTTTGCTTATCAAGAGGGGTAGTATTTAAACAGCGGTTGTGTGGGCACTAATTAAAAGTCATTTTTAAAAGATTACTAGTATACAATTAATCAATGGTTAACTCTCATTTGTAATTGAGAGGTCAGAAAATGGGCATATACCTAGTTTAGATTTTAAAGTCACGAGACTTCGTTAATCTCTGTCAGTATGACAATACAAATATTTCTTTTTTGTGTTCATTGAACCAAAATGTTACCAGAATATAATTAATTTAAAAACCAAAACTAAAAAGTTACCAATTTTTTTTTTTATTATATTTTTTTAGAAATTAGAAATAAAAAAATTATTGTGTTTTGTTATTATTGATGTATGGTTGAACCATTCTGTGATAAATAAAATAAATTTGGAAAGTGTCCTTTCAAAGTCCAAAGATACATCTTGGGTATTGGTCCATTCATAGAGACCAGTGTCCGGATAGAATTTTCGGAAATCATTCACTATCTTATAATTTACATTGTCTTTAATGTGTAGGTTGCACTCAACGAATAATTGCAACCGAGTATTACCAAACGCGTACATTCTAGTAAATAGTGTCCAGAGCAGAATTCTAAAACAAGGATATTGAGCATATATCCTTGTTTATACTCAGAAATAAACAAGGATATATGCTCAATATCCTTGTTTATTTCTGAGTACTCTTTTTAATGATATCACCAAAAAAGTACCGAATCTTGAAAGGAGAGAAGTGTTTCCTTCCAGATTTGTTCCTAAAAATATATTTGCATGAATTTTCTAATTATGAAATTATTGAATGATATCTATTTCAATTTTTCTTGGGGAACTTTGAAACGCTGGGTCCCAAATTGAGTATATAAGTCAAAGGGGTCTTATATTGTTCCAATGAATCACTTCATTTAAAAGTTATTCACAAAGCCTGGACACATTGAATAATAAAAGTTTTGATTTTTAACCTCCAAAAAGGAAGCGTACTTAAGATTGTGAAAAACTCAAAAGACTGATGGCATGCACCATCAATTTGACATAATACTGGGAGCCCTTGATAACAGCTGTAATAATAGACCACCGAATGCTTAGAAAAATTATAACATTTTTAAATCATTCGGCTAGGCCTTGTGTTTTAATGCTGGAATGGATTTAGCACTCCCAGATAGGAGGACACTTTCTTATTAAATTCTGAAAATATCATTCCAAAATAAAGATTTAATGAAAATGAATTGATTAAAAACTGTATTTATTTCATGGATCAGAAAAGATTTTCTTACTTTCTGGCGTAACTTCTCTTTACCATCTACGATCATTTGTGATGGGGTTTTACAATTCGCTGAAAACTTACAAACCAGCTATCAACCTTCACTCACCCAAACTAGGTTCAGTCACTAATTGCTTGAATCACGAGAATCTTATAGTCACCCACCAAGTGAAATCGCGATTAGCGTTTGTCATCTTACGGAAACTGGCATATTCAACGTGCTATAAACGCTTTGATTCCAAAGTCCAAACATTATAACAGGAAAGGTTTGACATCACGGATACAAATTTTCAGGAAGAAATGGTGTTATGCAGCAACCCTTCTGTTATGGTATAACTGTACCTATACCCGAAATACCTAAATTGGAAATACAAATTTTATTTGTATACAAAAAAGTCTCGAAACTTTTTTCTTACTTACCAGTCCAAATCCAGGATATTCTTAATTTCTTCTATCCTGTAAATGCGCAGTACTTCCCCCCGGAGTAACTGTATGCTGTTAAAGATGTCCGACTTGATAAGAATTCATGAGAAACAAAGTTTTTTTTTACGGAAAATAAATACAACCACCTCGGGACCGCAAGGCATTACTTTGAGGTGGTAATATTTGCTTTCTTTCTTTTTTTCTGCCTTATTGGTAAGAACCGGAATGTAGTTGGAAATCTTCACAAGAAACCAAGAAATATTAGGTATATACCTAATATAATATATGTGGAAATATGTCTACCTTCACAAGAAATATTAGGTATATTATACCTAATACACCTATACAGGGTGTTTCAAAAGGTAATGCAGAAAAAGAAACCACGTATAGTAGAGCTCAAATAAAGGCACTCTGCTTAATAAACCCCTATACGGATGGACCCCAAGGTAGCTAGGGGCCACCCAAAGTTGGCCAGAAAAATAATTATTAAAAATCGAATTATTTTGCGATTGACTTCATTTTTTGCACTACGTCTCCGATTGTTATCATGCTTCTTTAAATAATTATTAAAAATCGAATTATTTTGCGATTGACTTCATTTTTTGCACTACGTCTCCGATTGTTATCATGCTTCTTTAAATAATTATTAAAAATCGAATTATTTTGCGATTGACTTCATTTTTTGCACTACGTCTCCGATTGTTATCATGCTTCTTTAAATAATTATTAAAAATCGAATTATTTTGCGATTGACTTCATTTTTTGCACTAAGTCTCCGATTGTTATCATGCTTCTTTAAATAATTATTAAAAATCAAATTATTTTGCGAATGACTTCATTTTTTGCACTACGTCTTCGATTGTTATCATGCTTCTTTGGTGAGTATTTGGCACTTTTCCCTCGATCAGGACCTGACCACGCCCGACGTTGCTTAACTTCATTGATCTGACGGGAACTGGTGTATTCAACGTGGTATGATCGTTTATCACTTTGGCAAGACAAAAGTTCGAACCCCTTATGGGATTTGTTCTTTCAAAGTATACCTATTTTGTAAATACGATTTGCAATTTTCTAAAATTGAAAACTACTGCGCCAAATAATAAAAAAAAAAAAAATTCATTATTGATTTTATATAAATTGCAATCTAATAATAATATTATTAGATGAATTTTATTTTATTTTTTTCTGAACTTTATTTTCAATAAATAATTTTATTATTATAATTAACTATTTTTTAAATAGAATTATTTTATTTTTGGTTAAAATTCTAAATTAACAAGACAACATCAACAACAAAAATAAATTAATATAAATTAAGGATATTTAATTCAATAGGTAACAATAATTATTATTAAATTATAATTTTAAACTTTAAGGTAAAGACAATAGATATATTATTATTTTTTAATCAAAATAAATAGCATTTATTGTATCTAACTTTTCAAAATAAAGAAATATTAGTATATTTCTATACAACTTGAATAAAATAAGTTGTTGTGGAAAATGATATGCATCAGTTACAAGTAAAAATTTAAATCGAAGACTCAGTAAATTGATAAATATTATTTACGACTTCAAAATTTGAAGACATTAGGACTCGTATATAAAAGCTTAACTCTGTCGGTTGCGATCTAGGTAGGTAAATGAAAATCGTATTTAAAATAATCTTCCCGAGGATATAAATATTTTTTTATGAACACAACAACACGATTATATTTATAATTTTAAAGTTTAAGGTAAAGACAATGGTCATACGTTTAGATGATTCCCAATTATGTGTTGCCAGCTTCAATAGGCATAAATGATATTGGAAATGCAACACTTATAAGTTAAAAATTTCCATTTCATCCCAAATAACAATTAAAATTTTACAATAAAATTTTACAATGATCTGATTAAATATTTGGATTAAATAATAAATCCGATTAAAAATCGCCCCACCCTAAGTATCTCGAGTACCATTCAAGATATCCACAAGCGGTAAAATACGGGTCTCAACATTTTGGAGGGGATATACATTTTGGGCCCAAACAGTTTCGGCCGCGACCGACCTTTTATGATGGGCTTTGCTTAGCTCAAAAATTTCAAATGGAATGACCTATCAAGTGATAGTTCATTTTAAAGGTATTAAGAAGATTAATTTTATAAGAAGAGAAGTTTATTAAAACAAAGATCACCACTCTACGACTTATCATTCTCGGGATATGGGGCGGGCGCGGAGGCCAGCTTATAAAATTAATCCCCCCCAAAAATAAGGCGATCCGTAATTTACCGCTTGTCGTTGTCTTGAGTGGTTCTCACCCTCTATACTAATAAGCTTGAAATAACAAAAACATATTTAAAAAGAAAACACAGAGAACTTGATTATTCGATTATAGTCAAAATAATATTTCTGCCTATCAATGATAAATGTTTAAATAAGATAAAGTATAAGTATCTATCGAAAAATGTCGGCCCATAAAAGAAGTGGGATCCAAAATATACGGAAAAAATCAAACATGTTTTTTGTATTATTTCCGTAAAGAAGCCACGTGGATTAATTTTTTCGTCAACCTAAAATGTGTTTTGACCTAGTACCTCCTGTAGCATCCTTCTAAATACCAATGCACATAATTTCATTCGTAGGTTATTCGCACGTTATTCTGAACAAATTAACAAACGAATTTATGTAATCATTAGATGTCTTTAAAAATAAATTAAACACTAATTAATATTGAAATATGTAATTAATTTCATTAAAGTTTTCATGCGTAGAGCTAACGGTTAGATCCAAAGAATTCATTTTGTAAGAATTCATAAGATAATAATTTTAATAATTATAAGTTGTTAGAGATACAATTATTAGATTACCAAAGTTGTATTTTGTTTTTAGTTAAGGTTTCTATTATTTGCAGAGATTCTATCCACGAGGCCACGACAATTCAAACTCTCAGAAATTTTCAATATATCGCACGAATATACGGGAATCTACGGTAAATTAAATTAGAAATAAGAAAAGAAAATGTAGATAAACTATTGCAAATGAGGATTGTGAACCAAAAGTTCTCACTGATGACGAATCGTTTCTGTTCTGTGAATATAAAAAAAAGTCATATCTATACTTATAAAACGCATAGCCCAGTTGGTTATACTGACTGACTCACTGATAATCAACGTAGCTTCACGATGGCTAGCCCTAGTTTATTTATACATCTGAAAAGACTATTCCTTTAATTGAGTCATCCAATCCATCTTAAATATCCACTTCAACCCCTACACCAAAACGTGTGCTTTTATCCGTCATCACATAGGAAACACATCCAATGATTTTAATTCTATCGTCAAGTTTATGTGAAACACATACGGAAATACGGCTATCGTTGGCAACTTTTAATTTTGTGGTCGTTGCTTCTCTATCATTATATTGCAGTGCCCATTCTGACTTAACCGTGTTTTCCAAACTATTATATCCGATTGACATGGCTTGGACAATACTATTGGTTAATTGATTGTATAACATGCAGCCATATTGACTAAAATTTTCAGTTTCAAAATTGATCACATAATCATTTTCAGTCCAACCAAAAGATAAACCAAAAGTATTGAACATCTGATCAAACACGGTACATTGGTCTGGAACATTTATTAGTTGACATTGATTTGAAAACCCCAGAAAGTATTTATCTTTTTTCAAAACTGTTCCAAAATCAATTTGATTAAATTCTGATGATCCGTTTGTTACTTTGCTCTTAGCGTTGATAGCTATGTTTTCCATAACACATTGTCCAGCGAGAATAATGTCAACGCTTTTAGATTCTTCCTTAAGCGTTCTGTTTAAAGAAATTTGAACTTGGTTTAAATTATTTTTGAATATCAGATCAATTCCTTTAGTATTCGTTTGAAAAAATGGTGCGAAAGTGAACCAATCGGTAATTCCAACGTTGAACTGAGCTCGGTGAAATATTTTTTTGGTTGTTAAATCATTTTCTAAATGAGCTTTCAATTCAAACTTATCTTCAATCGTGTTTGTTAATTTGAATGATAAGACGTCGTCATTAAAATATTCATACAATAATTTTTTACTTAAATCATTTAAATTTTGATATATTGGAGTTTTTCTTATAAGTATAGTTTTTGTACCATCATCTACTTCAACAGATTGTTTGGAAATTTTCACGTTGATGACATCTTTGGGATCATTTTCTAAAGCATGAATGATCCATTTGTTGAAGAAAATTTGTGCCAATTTGAACATTTTCTCATCGCAATTAGGTACAACGGAACTATTTTCAGATTTTGGAATGTGATGATTTCAATGTTCATATCAAATAATTTTAATGGCCTGTTCATTCTTATTCTTTTTTTTTTTTTAATTTGGCTTAACCGGAAAAATAGCCAGCATCACGAGGGCGCAAACCCACGTGGACACCCACATGGAACAACATCGCTGGACGTTGCTTAACTTCAGTAATCGAAAGGGAACTGGTGTATTCAACGTGCCATAGACGCTGGCTATTTTTCTTATTCTTTATGAATGATTTGGATAAATGGAAATTTTTATATTTGGCTATTTCTCGTCTACTTTCGATTTTGGAAGAAGAAGAAAAAAATCTTATTTTCTTTCCATTTGAAGGAACGTGGAATATAATATTTGCTTTATAGTTCTTAGATCGATAGAAGACGTTTCTATCTAATGTGAGGAAATACTTCTTCAGTAATTCTATTAAAAATATCATTGTTCCCATTTTTATTTTCTCTTTCAATCACCCTGTTTGTGGTAAATAAATTAATATTTTTTATCCCTATCATAAAACGCCTCCCTATTCTCATGTTTATTATTAGCTGAAACTTTTTTAATCTCTTTCTTTTTTGGTTAATTTAACATGCAAAGAAAATTACTAGGTACGTATTTTTAAAAAGGACCGTTTAGGAAAGTAGGCTTGCTTGTAAAAAATGAAAGAAAGTAGTGTCTGGAGTTTTCACTTTTATTTTTATACTGTTAAAAGTTTCACTTTTATTTTTAACTGTAAAGTTCTGCTCCTGTGAGAGTGAAGTAGTATTAAGTACTTTGTTTATTTGACCATTCTAGAGGCGTTGCGTACGTTAGAATACTGGCTCCCATCCTAACAGATTTTATCCATTGTTATGGCATGAAGGTACTTTTTTTTTTCATATTTTTATTTTTTATCAAGGTAAATTCTAAAAATTCTTATGATCTCTGGGTACTGATCCTTTCATTCTGTAATTTGTTTATTTGGTAATGTAATCTGGCCCGTTCACTATGTCATTGACTTTGTTATTCGTTGCTCCGTTCGATTTCGTCAATACTATTTGTTTTCCAATGATTCATTCATTCTGGGAATGCTTTGCGTTTGTCAATGAGTCATTCATTCTGGCAATGTTCCGTACGTTCAGTGAGCCATTATTCTGGCAGTGATATCCGTACTTCCAATGATCCATTCATTCTGGCAATGCAATCCGTACTTTCAATGAGTCATTCATTCTTGCATTGCAATTAGTACATTCAATGAGTCATTCATTCTGGCAATGCAATCCATACGTTCATTCTGATTGTTCATTGGATCAGCGTTCAATCATAATGTTCACTTCAATTATTTCCGGAAAAAGTAAAACTCATCTTATTCAAATACCTTGGCCATGGTGTTTGGTTGACAATAGGATCTCCTAGGCCTACATCACCACTTTCACTCTCACATATGAGGATATGTGTTATTCCCATAGCCACAAATAAATTTGCCAGAGTCGGAGCGTAAATTAAAACTTCTGAGAATCAGTAAAGATAAAACGGTAGCAAGGCCGTACCCGGGGGGGTCCATGGGGTCCAGACCCCCTTCCAGAAATTACATTATTGTAACGTGTAACTCATCATCACCACAACCAACAACAACAACTACTACTACCATATCATCATCAACAACAACATCACCATCAAAAAAAACCATANAAAAAAAAAAAAAACAATAACAAGAAGAACAAGAACAACAACAACTACTTCTACAACATCATCATCAACAAGAAGAACATCACCTTCCATGATCATCATTTTCAGCTGTTAGTCCTGGCTTGGCTGTCAATCCTTCGGACNGTCAATCCTTCGGACCCCCCCCCCCCGAAAAAAATCTTGGGTACGGCCCTTCACGGTAGTCACGGTTGGGTCTAAAAATTAAAGATTCTGGCTTCAATCCCTCCAAACTAAATTAACAAAGATAACTTTGACTTTCAAGTACCACACGTTTTATTATACAAGAAGAAGTATCATTCGTTTTATCATATAGCTTTCATCGGATACAACGATGTCTGGCTAAACTTATGGCAATGGTCGTCATTGCCCGCGCACGACTTGGGACTCATATACCACTTCATTTCCATTCTAGAACCATCAAAGTCCTCTCAGTATCCCCAAAGTCCTCTCAGTATCCTCAATTTATAACGATCTTTTTATCAAAAATAGTAGATAATTTTTCTTGGATGGATTACTTTGAGAGGAATGCCATTACAACAACGACATGCCACGGGAGCCTCTTCCTATCAATGATGAATGAAAACCAAGTAATCTGATAAAGATTCTACTTTGCATGTTGATCCAACGTTCTCCGACACTGACTTTCCATTCAATAATATCAACAATGATACATCTTGATCACAAATGAGATGCCATTCTGATTAATAACAAAGTTAATAATGGTATGGAGTAGCGTATCCCAGGATGTAAATTAATGGTAGACTTTATCTATTAGATAACAGAGATGGAATGATACATTACAATTAATAGCACCAAACTGATAACAGACTACTGATAAATCTATTTATTGGAGATATCTTGTCAGAAACACAATATTAAGGGTATGATGGCACCTTAAGTTAGGTCTCAAATAGTTAAGCCTCCTAAAATGAAGTTCATTAAAAAAAATTGAAATATCAATAAACTGATAACAGAATACTGATAGAGCTATTTATTGGAAGATATGGTGTCAGTAACACAATATTAAGGGTATGATGGCACCTTCAGTAAGGTCTCTAATAGATAAGCCTGTTAAATGAAGTTCATTAAAAAGTCTTGAAATGATTTCGATGATCTGATCGGCCTACATTCTCATTAAATGGTAATTTCATTGAAGTTTGGTTACAAGGGATTGAAAAGTATTAGAAGTAACCGCTCTGACCCTGCTTGATCCTAAATGATCGATGATAGTTAGTTAGGTACTTATACATGATCGATGATAGGTACTTATAAATGATCTATGATAGGTTGTTAGATACTTATAAATGATCGATGATAGGTAGTTAGGTACTTATAAATGATCGATGATAGTTAGTTAGGTACTTATAAATGATCTATGATTAGGTACTTATAAATTATCTACGATACTTACTTATAGATGATCTATGATATTAGGTACTTATAAATTATCTATGATAGGTACTTATAAATGATCTATTATAGATAAGTACTTATAAATGATCTATGATAGGTACTTATAAATGATCGATAATAGGTACTCATAAATTATCGATGATAGGTACTTATATGTGATCTATGATAGGTACTTATAAAATTATTTTTAAAAAATCGATACACCACATTTTATATTTATCAATCGAAAGTTCATATTTTTTCCTTTCTTATTACGCACCTTCATATTTAAAGGGATCTGTGTGGCAAATTTCAAGTCTCTAGGTTAAGTCAATGTGGAGCTACGTTGATTATCAGTCAGTCAGTCAGTCAATCAGTATACCAACTGGGCTTTGCGTTTTATAAGTATAGATGGTCTATTAGGTGCTTATTGCAATTTATTTTACGAAAAAACCTCACAAATGATGAAGAAAAGAAGAGTGCCTTGTAATTTTTAAGAAAAAAAAATAGCCGTAACTATTTGATACGAAATGATCACCTAAACTTTTGGATCTCGTTTGGTACATTTTAAGTGAGGAACACCTAGTAACGTTATTCAAAATATATATTTTTCAAACTAAAATAGAAAAACATCTATCATCCGCCTTAGTTTCTGTACAATTAAGCTTTTTTTAAGTACCCCAATATTGTGTAAGGGAGTAATAGAAGGGATTGACCTCCTAAATTGCTGTTTTCACAATTGGTAAAAATTTAAAGAAAAAATTGTCGATCAGCTTCGTACGGTCTCAGGGAAAATAAATACAGATATTGTGTACAGCAGACAGCAGCCTATTAAAAAAGCCAATCTTATTTGAAAAACCATTCTGCTGAGGATTTAAAGTTCCCATGGGAACACACAGAGGGAACCGCCCGCCAAATCAAATAAAATGAGCGTTGCACAAGTAATATATTACTTCACGTCACAAAGTGCACTTTCACGTCTCTCTACAGCAGTGCTTCTCACAGGGTGTGCTGCAAGGTCGTCCAAGGTGTGCCGCGAGATTTGGGATTTTCACTTTTTCTAAAAAGATTGGAGTCTTGAAAAGTGTGCCGCGGTGGAAACAAGTTTGAGAAGCACTGCTCTACAGTCACGAAAAAAATATGTGGAGTGACTTTTTTTGCATATTTGATAATCGGATAGGTAGATGATGAGATAAAATCAACAATTTGAAAAAAAAAAAAAATCACGAGAAAAAAACATATTTCAAAAAGGTCATTTTATATATGGTAAAGATGGGGTGTTATAAGGTATGACGTTATAATACCATGTGACCAAATATCTGGATTGACATTCGGTATTTCTACTATGCGTGGACTACCAATTCAATCCTTCCCCTCCCAAATATTTACCCGCAAGAACAAGAAAATGATCTCTATTCGATTTTTCCAACACCGAAATTATTGAGTCAGGCAGCCAGGATTAAATTCTCT
The DNA here is from genome assembly GCA_012654025.1 of Pachypsylla venusta. Lineage (NCBI taxonomy): Eukaryota > Metazoa > Arthropoda > Insecta > Hemiptera > Aphalaridae > Pachypsylla > Pachypsylla venusta. The sequence goes on along the minus strand of CM022879.1, from coordinate 23,923,876 downwards.
TTTTAATAAGTTTCCTGGACAAAATGAAGTAAATTTAATTATTATTATTTATTTTATAAATAAAATAATGATATGTATTAATTTGAAAATAATTTTATCACACAAAAAAAAAAAATTTAATAAAAAAGATAAAATGATATGCAGATACTATGACAGTATAATTGATTAGGTTCTTCGCTATACAGAAAGAACCAGAGAACAATATTGAGAGCAGCGTTAAAAATAAAAATTGTTTATTTTGGAAGATAAAATTCTGAAAGAAGTTACCACAGGGAACCCTAAACGATTAAGAAGTTTTTAAATAGTCCTCTTAATTGTAGTCTTCGGGAGGGCCCAGAATATTATTGCATCAATTTTAAAAAATACACCTTCCGTTCCCAATTAAAAATACTAAAAAATGTTGTGATAATAAATTGTCAGGTTTATCTAACTTAAAAGGTAGGAGAAATAAACACAATTTCACAACAAAGTCGGTGAAGAATCTCAAAATCTAAACTTAAATTTACAATTGGGACATTAGCAGAAGGGTAGTATAATCTTTTTAAAGATAATCATTGTACAGATAATTGTGATAATAATTATATTCCAAATGAAGATTTGTTAATACTATTTAGACATTGTCAAATCGTTTTTTATTAAATAATATATACATTTTAAATTTAGAATAGACATATAAATAAATTTTGAATAGACATTCGCTATTTGTCACAGTTTTTCCTCATTTACAAACAACTGGTTTGTGCAATCTATTGACAAACGATGACTATTATACATCGTCAAAAATGTCGATTCGTTATAAAGCTTGAATTATTAAGAACAACATACCTACCTAGTAGTTATTTTTATTTTATTTTCATCTGATAAAGTAATATTATTTTTTATATTAATTTCTATATAAATTTTAAAAAACGATTGATTCACAAGGTCTTAAAAATATTTAAAATTTTAAACCACTTATTATCTTTAAATATTTGATACATATTATTGATAACTTTATGTTTAAAATCATTCAAAACACTCCTCGGATGGAGTACAGTACTGAATGGGTTAAATTTTATAAAATATCTAATTATTATTATTCTACTCAATATTGTGTATATAAAAAAAAAATCTGTTATTGTACTGTAAGATTTTGTTAAAATACTTTCTAATATTTTAACTCTAAGAATTTCATTATAATTAATAATTATTATTAATAGATACCTAATTACTTAGGTATATTATTACATTTATTGTTAATTGGTAACTTTTCCTACTTTATCAATATTATTTTTCTAATGATCAGCAATATTTCACACAGCGCTATCTATGTTACATATCTATATTATTTTCTCTAAGTTGAAATCTTATTGATAATAAAATCTGAAAACTGATTTAAGTGAAAAAAACTGAAGACCCTAATTTCGTTACTACGTAGTGAAATAATAATATTGAGTTAGTTGGAGCTTTTCAAAAATTCAACCCAACATCTCAAGCACCTGTAAATTCAAAAGTATTGCACCTATAATTGAGATCTGGTATACTTTTAGCAGGAGGCCTTGAAAAGAAAGGGGGCCTTGTGACGTCTAAGGATCGGACACAGCATTCTCTTTGAGAGAATGCTATGCTCTTTCAAAGAGTTCCACACTCCACAACTCACGTGTCGTTGTAGAGAGCTGCTAAGCTTTGCCTACATCCTAGTTTGTCCCCTTCCTTCTTTAGCTCTCTCTTCCCTACAATGTCCTCCTACCTTATCAGATAATGCCGCGAGTGGTGTCTCCCTCTTTAAATTTTAAAATCATTTGATCTACTACGCAAAATATAAAATTGCAAAAACCTGCGCATCGGTTAAAATGCCTAATTTAAAAAAAAGTCAACTAAAATTTGATTCTTTAATCAAATATTTTTAACAATATACAACTTTATGCACAATTGAGAAGCATTCCAGGATTTAATTTACATATTCATAATATGAAAATTGGTAAGTCGTGGTTTCATTAGGTTTTACAGTTTAAACTAAAAGGTCCTGAAAAGTGTGCTGAACATCTTCTAAGGAATGGAATAGAATCTTTATTTTCAAAATAAAAACATTTGTTATTTAACAAATTTATATTAGACATCCTATTGGTAACACGTGGGTCCTGAGTTACCAACGGTCACCCAACAATAACAACAACACCAAACAATCAGTTTCCTTGAAAATGTCTACGACGTAGACAAAACTCGAGTCGGAAGTGAAAAAGTAAGTGAATCCTCGTCATAAATAACGGTAGTGTTTTTAAAGTTAACAAAATTTGATTTCAAAGAGCTTTCCCTAAGCTGTGCCGAACATCTTCTAAAATTAAAAAAAATATATATATTAATTTCGCTGATTCTTGGACAAGGGCACTCAGTATAAAAAAACTCTGTTACAGATCCATTTAATAGATCGATCAAAAAGTTCATTTTTGGTATCCTTTATTGTAAAAATATTGGTTTTCTCATTTGGACAATTTCAATTGACAAATTGATATAATCCGTGGAACTGCGTAGATACTGAAAGCAAATTAAGTATTTAAAATTTCCTTAAATTGAATGGAAGGACATCCTATGATTTTCTTACTACAATATCTATTCAATTGCTTTGATTAGGGTCTCCAGAATATTTCTCTTAAAGTTGCGAGTTACTATTTACCTTCTGTATAATATGTGGATTCTTGAAAGGATTGCTGATTTCTTGTTTATTTTGTGATTTAATTCTCTCCAACTCTTTCATATCCAGCTCTTCATCAGTTTCTAGCGCTGGATTGACACGACCATTCATTTCATCTTTCCCTACTAATCCTGCTGAACCATAAGATGTCATTTGACCTGGCGATAATACTGACATTTGTTCTCCTGGATATCCTCCTTCACTTGGCGTTCCTAGATCATGTACTTTACGAATATCTTCAGGAATGTTCACCACACAATTGAAATAATCCCATTCTGGGCCTAATCTTCCTGTTCTGAATGCCCACCTGGAACATAATATTCGAATTGACAGACGGCAAACTTCAAAACACTCCCTACGTCTATCGGTCTGAACGCCCACAGTCACGTGTCTATCCATCATGAATAAATGAAGATTTAATTTCAATGTTAACATAATCAAACAAATGAACAATTTTTTAGAAATTTCTAAATGTAACGTAATAGTTTTCAAAGGCATTGACTGCCCACGACCTTTCCATAGCTTTTTTTTAACATGATAAAATATGTATGAAAATAATTGACAGTTAGTAAAATCAATAGTCAATGCCTTTGTAAGTTCTATTGCGTTATACAAAAAGAAAGAAAATATTCTTTGCAATGGAAAGCTGAGGTTTGTAAATGTATATTTCTTTGTGTTATTATGTCACAATTTCAGTGGACATCATAGCATTACAAGGTATTCTCAACAACACTTTAAGATCACTAAACCTTAGGCTACACTTTAACAATTTCCTTATAACACTATCACTTGTCGCTATTACCATAGACATAATTGTCCCCAGGGGCCTGAGTTACCCCCAACCACAACCAGACCAAGTAGAAAATTTTAAAAAACCTTTATCAAATTTTCGACCCGTCCAGGAATCGAACCCGGAACCTTCTTGGTGCAAGCCAAGTTTGATGCGCACTCTGTCATGAGGTTTTGAAAGGTTTGGTTGTTATAATTCTACATTAAGAAATTTCAATATTACAAAATGGAAGTCGATTTTTTTGAAAGGTTACAATTAATGATTAAGGTTTTCTCATTCTCTAATAAATTGGATCTGGAATTAATCATTCTGGTAAAAGGAATTGAGGGGTTACGTTATAATCTGTTTATTTACCGAAAAGAAAGTTTCAGCACTTGAAAAAGTCAAGACTATTATAAAAATGAAGAAAAATCAATTTTTACCTACAATGTTCGAATGATCGATTCACAGCTGTATATCTACCGACATAAAAGTGACCTAACTCTAGCAGAGAAGATGCCAATTCCGAACCTATAAAGTTTGTTATGTGACATATTTTAAAACACTCATACACACATTGAGCTACAAAATGTAAATTCATTATTTAGAACATGCATTTGGTAGATTAAATAGTCCCGGCGTTTTCCAGGGGCGGAGTAAACCAGCGGGCAACCGGCAAATGTCTGGTGGGCCCCCGGTGGGCCAATCGGGAGAGGGGACAAAAATATGAAAGAAAAATACATGTAAAATATGTGCGAGAAAAAATATACATATCATCGGGAGGCAAAAATATGAAAGAAAAATGTGGGGCTCTTCTTCGAATGTGGGGCCCGTCTTCCAATATGCACAGAAGGCCCCTGCAGCCCCAGTCCGCCATTGGCGTTTTCCCTATTTCCACTAGCTTATCCAGTTCATCCTAGGTTTTGAAATTTACGAGAAAATCTATTTTTATACTTCTTAACGAAAAAACTATACGCTTAGAAAAGAAATAAACGAAAGACAAATTACTTTAAGACATGCAATGTTTTAAGTCAAATGATGAGGATCGTGGAGTTAATAGAAACTTGGCCTTTGTGTGGTCCTTAACAGATGTGAGAAGTTTGTGTAAGTTTATTATTAGGGTGATGGGGAGGAAAAGAATATAGTTTGTTATTTGAATGAAAGCCTTGGTAAAACTTTTTTTTTCTTTTCTTTTTTTTGCCACTTTTGGTTTATTATTTTTTAATAACGAACCTCTGGAATATTCACGGAAAAAAATAAACTACGTAGAATCCAGAAATTAAATAGAAAAAAATCCGTGTGATCTCCGTCCGCCGTAATAGGCACTTTTACCACTTAGTATTGACGATTTGGATGAAATGTGGTATATGGGTCCTATTTGGGTCCAATTAGGCCTCGAAAAAATTGCCGCTTTTTAGCGGTTTTCATTGTTCCTGTCTAAAAAGAGAATGGTAAGAGCTACACTTGAAATTTTGTATATAAATGTCATGTTTGGTGTCTCAGTAAGCTTCAAAACTTTGGGTACAGTCAAATATACCGCTGTTAGTTTTTATTAGTTTTCATTAATCTTGCCTTCTAAGTATGTAAAGTATGGTAAGAGCCATGCCATAATAGCCCCTAAACATTGTGGCATCAGGGAGTGGGGTAGACATGACCTAATGCTATAGGTTACATGTACATCTTATCAACCTAGATGTTACTGAAGTATTTTTTTCCAAATTTTTGCATGACTCATGCTATCAGCACGTGTCATGCAAAAAAAAATAAACAGCAAAGTGAGATGCAAAACCTTCGGACCCATTACATAAAAAGTCTAAAGGACTTTTAAGGCCACGTTCTTCGGTTGAGCTGGTCAATTACCTACTAATTATTTTACAGCCGGAAAAGGTTTAAACTTTAAGTTCGTTTTGTTTTGTCGAGTAAAAGCTCATAGAGATAATTAATAAAGTTCTTCCTAAAATATTTATACATCAAATTGTTTGATTGGTGCAGGTATACAGAAGCGTAAAAGGGGCGAACATGAAATGAGACACCCACAGTATATTATCCTGTTTCAAATTTCAAAAGAAATAAAAACACGGAGATTGGGATACATTAAAGTAATAATAAACTACAAGGAAATACAACTAGGGACGTAAGTGTAATTCCTCAATAAAGTTCATATCCTTTGTAACGTTTAGAATGGAGCCTTTTTCCTACCCCATCTATGGTTTCCGTTCCCAATTCTAACACAAAAAGTATAAACTTATTTTCTGAGCATACATTTTTACTGCTAAAATAAAAACTTACAGACGTTGAATTCCCACTTTGAAATTTTTTGTAAGGATCCTCGTTGAAATTAAATCAGGGCCGGATTAACAATAGGAGCACTCGACATTTCTGAGTTGACATTTGAAATAACATATATCATTTTGACGTGGCCCCGAACACTTAAAGGTTAATCCGGCCCTAAATTAAATATTTAGGGCTCGAAAAAATTAACCAAGTGGTTCGGTATTGGCCAAACGAATGTAAGAACTTTCTTGGATATCTTTGAGTCCAAATATTGTTTTTTGTTGTGCTTGTGTGAAGTTAGAAAGTAATCATTATGATAAAGGGGAGGGGGGTATTTTGGTGTTGACATCTTTCCATAGGGCCCCATACGACGAATTTTCTATATAATTCGTACTAATTCGTGTCTTTGTGCACTATTTCTGTAATGCGTCTCAGATGAGCGGTCCTCAAGAAACATATTATGTACATCAATTTTTGGTTTATTATTTTCAATAATGAACCTATGGAATCGACAAACTATTTTTTTTGTAAATTGTCCATAATTATTCCCCCCTCCCTTCAAATACGCATTTTTCGAATTATCAAAAACTATCCAACTATCTAATATTATGATACCTTACATTTTCAGATGGTATATAGGATGTTTGCAGTCATTATGAAATATAAAAAAAAAAAAATCAAAATAGGAAAGAGTTGTATCAACTGCAAATAAATTGNACTTGATAATGTCGTAACTGACGAAAGCGCTCGTGACTCAACAATTTATTTGCAGTTGATACAACTCTTTTCTATTTTGAAATTTTTTTTTTTTATATTATGATACCTGTTGCAAGAATAAGGAAAACTAAGAGGTGCAAATAATAAATTATGAGAATGAACTTACTTTGACAGCCAGGATACACCAACCAAAGTGCACAAAGACATCATCATCGCCATAGTTCTAAAAGGAAACTTCTGTCGTCCGTTGACATAATCATAATCGGGATAGTAAATGAACGGTGATAAACCAAGCTGAGGCTCACCACCGGACACTCTGACCAAAAACGCCATGATGTAAGCTGACAGTGACCCATATGTGTTACAATGATGTTTAAAATGAACCACCATGAGCAATTGAGGAAACAAAATGCAGTAGACTAAGTCAGAACACATAGACCACAAACCATAAATGGATGGAATGGCCAATGCCATGACTGTTGAAAGAATACCAGTTACAAAAATAGCACCTCTCATAACCCATATGATTTCCATTTCCGAGGCCTGAGAACAGAAAACAATTCTAATAATCAGCATAATACGATCAATCGGCTGCGCCATCATTTAACCACCTCGAATGAGCCAAATCTAAATCATTACAATTTCAAAAACCCGGAAACAGGAAACGTTAACTTTTTTCAATAACTAGGGTGACACAAATTTGTGAATAAAACGGGAAATCATATTTCCACAAATTTTCCGGATAAATTTGCATTCCTTTGGACAAATAAATTATCAATCAGCATAACACGATCAGCAAAACAAAAAATCTCAATATAATGTATCAAGAGGAATGACATAATCAAGAACTTTGGTAAAGAGCATAATGATCATTAATAGGTGGAATGACTTAATCAAGAATTTTGGTGAAGAGCATAATGATTATTAATCAGCATAACACGATCAGCGGAACAAAAAAAAAAAAAAANAAAAAAAATAGCAATAGAATGTATCAGGTGGAATGAGATAATCAAGAACTTTGGTAAATAGCATAATGATTATTAAACAGCATATCACGATCAGCAGAACAAAAAAAAATAGCAATAGAATGTATCAGGTGGAATGAGATAATCAAGAACTTTGGTAAATAGCATAATGATTATTAAACAGCATATCACGATCAGCAGAACAAAAAAAAATAGCAATAGAATGTATCAGGTGGAATGAGATAATCAAGAACTTTGGTAAATAGCATAATGATTATTAAACAGCATATCACGATCAGCAGAACAAAAAAAA
>CM022879.1:23905015-23915737 GCA_012654025.1 Pachypsylla venusta | reverse complement strand
CCCCTAGACCAGATGCTGGCTACGCCCTTGGTTTTCACTAGAAAACGTGTTTTGGAATTGAAACTCGACATCGAAAATTTCAGCTCATTACAATAATTTCTACTTATTTTATAGATGAGGAAAGTCGTGTAATGTTGACAGTTGACACTAGATTTTTTCGTTTCACTTTTTTTCTCGCATATAAACATCGAAAATGAAATACTAAAGAGACATGAAAACCGTACCTAATATAATTCGGGTAGCATTTGACAACACACAAGAAGTCCTGTGAGAATTTCGATAAATATTTATTGTGTTAAAAAACATTGCAGCTTCTGTACACGTGTTCGGAATATCAATGACTTGAAAGTTCTTAATCTCGTATGGAATAAAGATAACAGGATCAACGCAAGATTTTTCTTTCGTTTTGTACCCTCAAGATTTTTTTTAATGGGGCTTATCATTCAGTTTTATCAAAAAAGAACTTTTTTTCAAAAAAGAAAGTAGGAAGAGGTGCCTCCAAAGAAATCTAATTTGATTTTTATGCTAAGCAATATTGTTTTTTCTTTGTTGGTGGTTATCCCTTGTTTTGTTCTTTGTGGTGTTTCTTGTAATATAATGAATGTTGCTTTTTCATTTTCGTGTTCTAAGTTTCCATTTTATATTCAACATCAATTTATTTTTTGTTTTTACAGTTCTACTCCAATTCGAAACACAATATCAAAAGATATAAAATATCTTTTGCTTTATCACTAACAGAGAGTTATGTGAATGGTCACAACGTTTGGTTGTTTATTTCGACACAGCATACTAATCAATCCATTGGATATTTGATTATTCTTTTGGTTTATTATTTTCAATAAAGAACCTTTGGAATCGTCACGAAAAAAAAATACCGCCTTCAAAATTTGATATTATACGTTTTAAGGTACGCAGAATTCAAAAATCGAATAAAAAAATCTGTTTGTCCGCCGTACGCTGTGATGTATGATGGGCACTTTTGCTTCTTAGCGTTGACCGATTTGGATGATCGTTGAAATGGTATATAGGTCCTATCTGGGCTCTAATTGTGCCCCGAATCTTTTGGATGCAATCGAATACACACTTGTCGATTTTTGCCGCTTTTTAACTGTTTTCAGTATTGCTGTGTAAAATAGAATGCTAAGAGTAGAGATTTGAAATATCGTGGGTCTAATTACGCCCCAATTTTATTATATTATTTTTCCTATAAATTTTAAGTTACGGGGCCAATTAAGTGATTTCCTTTTTTTTTAAAAAAAAAAAAGTGCGGGCCCGAAGGGTGAAGATACGTTCTACGGCCTTTTTTAAGATAATCGGAAAGCAATGTCAAGACACGAGATTGATCCTAATAGAGTCCATCATTGCTTGTTCAGTGTTTAATAGGTAGTGCAGAAATGGAAATCTTCTAGGAGGCGCTCTTACTGTAGCTCAGCGTTTAACCACTACCTAACTCGGTAGCTTAGTGGTCAAACGCTTGCCTTATAACACAGGAGGGCGTGGGTTCAATCCCCAGCAGAGACAATACATGATTTTTTCCTCATAAATTTTGAGTATTTGACCACATAGAAATAGAGCTCTAAGGGTTAGGTGGTAGAAAATGCCTCAGGTATTAACCTCGCCTAGTGGTAACATTTCACTCAAGAGTGTGTTTTTTTTATATTTTTATTCTTTACAATGGATGATATTTTCGTACATAATTAGGTATGTATATTCAAGAAGCTGTTCTTTTACCATACTAAACCGGAGATGTTAGGGAAGTTATTTCCATGTAGCAATCCAGAGTTGGGATGTCGGAACGATTATATCAATATTTCATTAGTAAGCTATAATAATTGTTATCATTATTACAATGAAGTCACTGAATCAACGTTTACGTAGGTCAGGTTTTTTGGCCATCCTAAAAGTCAGTATTTTAGAAACCACTGCAAAGTGTTTGCAAGTGATTAACAATGCAGGAATACATGTTTTGAACCACTGATACTGCGAACGGAATATTTTGGAATAGTGTTCTCTTCCACAAAAGTCTCCTGGGGATTCAAATATCAAAAAAGCCCTCTATTCTCTAGAAGAGCATAACAAATGAACTTAAAGGGGTAGAATGGAAATTCAACCTGGAGTTTGTATTACCCCACCCCTCCGTTCCACTTGCCTTAATTTAGAAAGGCAAATTGAAGCGAGGTTAAGGCAGTGTATATGGTAATGCAAATCATACTGATCCTTTGCAAAGGTGAAATAGTAAGCAAATCATACTGATCCTCTACAAAGGTGAAATAGTAAGCAAATCATACTGATCCTCTACAAAGGTGAAATAGTAAGCAAATCATACTGATTCTCTACAAAGGTGAAATAGTAAGCAAATCATACTGATCCTCTACAAAGGTGAAATAGTAAGCAAATCATATACTGATCACACAGTCGTTTAGCACAGGTCAGTATAACTTCCTCGTCATTTCACATCTGCAGCTGACATAACTGAAAATATCTCTTAAAAGCCAGCAACTCTTATCCTAACCTGCAAAATTCGATGGGTGCGTTAAGTTGGCTTGACCCAAAAAGCTATCAAGGTGGGGTAAATTTCATCAATATTGGCTAAATCGTAAAGATATAATGAGGAACCTATTCTGGACATGTTTGGCAGAAGTTTTTTTAGAATACCGCTGCCATAAAGGTTACTTCATTATAAAAATAATTTTATGTGAAATGAAACACTTACATTTTGTCTGAAGATCAATTTGTATACATTTCTAGCAAACATAGAACTTGCCGACAATACACTGGAATCTGCTGAAGACATAACCGCTGCAGATACCGCACCAAGACCAATAAAAGATACCCACGCTGGTGTCAGATATTGAAGCACCATAGGTAAAACCATACTGGTTTCAGTTTCTGTCAATGGCCATGGGCCTTTGTAGGCAGTTTCATTCCAAGCTGAAATCAGAACCGGAAATTTCATTAATTAGACAATTTTAATTTATAATTCGGTGCGAAGTACATAATTATTCCTATCGATTAAAGCCCCTAGCGCAAAAATTTTTGGTACTGCCACTTGAAAAATAAATGTTTCGATGGATTTTATTAAAAATTTACACTTACATTCGCAGTATCATTATGATTACCAAGAACAATGTTAGTAACCTGAGTGCCCAAATTATCGAATTAGAGAGATAAAGTTTAGTGCATTTTTCCATCATTTTTTTTTTTCCATACAATGTGTAGAGGTGTGTGTGTGTGCAAAAGGTATTTCTAAGTGGAAGGGAGAATAGCTTTGATCCCATTTCCCTTTTGATGGGAGGGAGAGTATTTTCGCTCGCCTGCTTTCAATTTTCTCTCATTTCCTTCCTGTTCTGTTCCCTACTAGTTTCTGTTTTATTATTTTCCTATTCTTCCTTTTTAATCGTTTCCTTTGCTTTGTCTGCCACTTTATTGTTTGTGGGGATTTTATTTTAAACTTCATTCAGATCTTGTTCGTAGGAATATAGCATCATGATCGACCAAATAAGAGAAAAAGTCGCAATAACTGTCAACATTGACAAATTCACCAAACCCTTTCTTTGGTAATAAACAATAACTGTCAAGATTGACAATTTTACAAAACCCTTTCTTTGGTAATAAACAATCACAAGAACTGTCAACATTGACAATTTTATCAAACACCTTTCTTTGATAATAATTACAATAATTGTCAACATTGACAATATTATCAAACACCTTTCTTTGGTAATAAACAATTACAATAACTGTCAACATTGGCAATTTTACCAAAGACATTTCTTTTGTAATAAACAATCACAAGAAATGTCAACATTGGCAATTTTACCAAAGGCATTTCTTTTGTAATAAACAGTCACAAGAAATGTCAACATTGGCAATTTTACCAAAGACATTTCTTTTGTAATAAACAATCACAAGAAATGTCAACATTGGCAATTTTACCAAAGACATTTCTTTTGTAATAAACAATCACAAGAACTGTCAACATTGACAATTCAACCGAACATCTTTCTTTGGTAATAAACAATCACAAGAAATGTCGACATTGAAAATTTTACCAAACACTTTCCTTTGGTAATAAACAATCACAATAACTGTCAACATTGGCAATATTACCAAACACCTTTCGTTGATAATAAACAATTACAATAACTGTCAACATTTGACAATATTATCAAATACCTTTCTTTGGTAATAAACAATTACAATAACTGTCAACATTGGCAATATTACCAAACACCTTTCTTTGGTAATAAACAATTACAATAACTGTCAACATTTGACAATATTACCAAACACCTTTCTTTGGTAATAAACAATTACAATAACTGTCAACATTGGCAATATTACCAAACACCTTTCGTTGATAATAAACAATTACAATAACTGTCAACATTTGACTCACCTGTAGATTTAGCAATGGCTCCGATGAGGACAGGTGGTATTGCCATCAGGATACAGCCTGCTGCAGCAACATAAGATAACATTTGGGCTTGGGCTGCTGATTTGCTGGACAAAACTCTTTGGAAATATACCTGAAAAGTAGACATGAACGAAAAATTAGATACTTGGTCGTGGTGACATGCAAACAAATTAGGTACATTTAATCTCCTGTTTTGAAATTGAATAATCCCAATGCGGCGGTAACTTTAAATGGGCGTACTGACAACGAAAGTGTCAGGGTCGGATCCTAGGTAAAAATTTAGGGGGGGACTAAGGAAATAAAATGCATTTATTTGTAATAATGTGTCATTAAAGGATGATGTTTTTTTATAAATTTTTATGCAGCGAAAAATTTATTGAAAACTAGATATTCATACGATTAGAATTCAGAATATTATGAAGCACAACTCTTACTTGAGGAAGTATTGGCATGAGAAAATAATGTAGGTATGAGGTAGGTTCAGTTTTCAAAAATTTGTTTCAGCTATTGCAAGAACTTTGGTTCCCCCTCGGTGGATTCGCCCCTGTAAAGTTTCGAGTCACGCCTAAAGCTTAGATCTAATATTGTTATGTTTAATCCACATACTAAAATCTAAATGTAAATCTCAAGTTCAGCCACAACATAAATAGTCCCCATTGGGTCCATATTAAAATTTGATCATAAATTTCGAAGTAATTATTTGATGGATTAAGATGTTGAATGTTTGGAACCAATTTTAAGCCAACCCCAAAAAAATGTTAAAGAATAGAAGCGTACCAATGGACTTTATTTTTTGTTCTGCGTCTGCGTTAACAACTTTACCGTAGATACCTAGGTGTATGTAGTGTGCAGATGTATTTCTAACACATCTTACCTGCCATGGTATACCTCCGAACACGAGAAGTAGACCATAATCCAAGTAGGACCAAAAATCTTTGCCTTCAATTTTTCCGATCCAATCAACATCTTGTGAAGATAAGGGAAGCACTTTTTCATTACTCCAAGCGAATGGTACACAGAGCCACTGGGAAAACAGAAGAATAACAATTAATTTGACTTTGAATAAGCCAAAGACCACAAACAGGGTGATCCAGCATGGTGGTAACAACGCAATAGGTATAAAATATATGCCAGAGAAATGAGAAAATATCAATGCAATTACATAGGAAATAACTTGCATCTAAAACTAGTGTAATTGTCTATGTAAATGTATTGAAATTTTCCCATTCCTCTGGCATCGCTGTGAAAGACTTGAGAAGGTAAATGTTTTCTCTCTTTTCACTAAATTGTCTCCTTATTTAGGTTATAACCGTTTAGGTTATAACTGCTTGTCCTAAAAAACCGCCTTACCTCAGACTTTCTACACGAAAATTGACGTTTTCTAAACGGTCTATTTTTAACTTCCTGGAGTAAAATGAGATTTGTCTTTGCCTATTTACGACACTGATGAAAATAAAATAAACCTTCTTTGGAGCACAATAGGTAAACATTCACATCAGAGTTTATAATAAAAACCGTTTTACAGGGTGTAACAAAATTAAAATTTAGACTTTTTGAACTCCGCCTCGGATTATTTTTTTGAAAAAATAAAAAGGAAAGTTTTTCCTTATTTTATTTGTACTTTTGTTTGAAGATTTTCTTTTAACAATTCTATTTAAATTTCTTGAGAAATTGACACTTTTTGTCAACAAAATTCTCTTCCAGGGATCCAAACCTGGTTATGGTGAGATAACTATTCAAATGGCCCTTTTCTTATCCTTAGAGCTTTTATAAATTCAAAAATTCCAAGCCGTTCAAAAGTTAATGGGTGGGACCGATCATTCTGGGATACACTGTATTCCATTCTCAACCCCAATCTGACACACCCTGTATATTTCTTTCTAAATCGATCAAATATACCCTTGCGTTGTACCCTAGAAACATGTAGTTTATCCAACAGACTTATCCTCTGTGAACGTTCTGAAAATTCCTCAAAGCCCTGATGGAATAGGTATATCGTAATTAACAATAAAAATGAAAGAATAAACAAAGAAGTGGGTCCAAATGTACCAATCTGTCCCTTAAGAAGCTTTAAACAAACAAAAAGCTTCCAAAGAAAACTCGACCACATAAGAAAAGCACAATTCACTTTTATATCGAATTCGGGAAAAAATTTAGGTCATGTAGTTTTAGTTTATGCTGAAGCACGGTAAATCCGTATATCTGACATAATTTGTGTCTGACATTCCTTTTTTACAGAGAAGTAGTTACCTATACATAAATAATTAATTTATTTTATTTTACATGACCATCTTGCGCCCTTTGGCACTACGGATATTTTTTTAAAAAAAATCTACTTTTGAGATGAGTAAAACAAACAAAAGATCAATATTTCACATTTGAAATTATCGAATTGCCAATACATGTTAAAGAGACGTTAAGTAAGAAAAAAATAGGAACCAAACATAAGAAATGATCAATATTTTTTAATTTTGAAAGTTTTTTGACCCGATCTTCATGCAAGTCTAAATAAAAGTTAAATAAGTTGTGTGTTTCTCTGTCTGTCAAAAATTAAAATTCCATGGAGTGGTTTTCGAGAAAATCAAATTTAAATTTTTTGAATGGCCGCCATTTTGTTACATTGATTCGGAGCAAGTCAATGTGTAAAACTAAATAAATGCAGCTTAAAATTGGCATTTCAGATCATTTTAATTATTTACAATCGGACCATTTTTAAAGGACTTATGAGCTTATCAAAAAAATCACGTTTTTAGCGATAACTCCCAAACTAAGGCCTAAACAAAAAAGTCACTCCTGTAAAAATTGGTTCTTTTTTCATGTTCTACAACTCCTATTCCCATGATACAAACAACCTGAATCACCCAGTATATTAGAGGTTTTTGACCATTAATTTGTGCGGAATATATTTAAATGACCTTTCTGAACCTAGTGTAAGCACAAAAGTGGCTGGTTATCATATTTAAAAAAAAAAAAAAAAAAATTATGTGGTCAATTTTGACGGATTTTGCCGAAATTTCGCAAATTTCAAGGCCTTTACGCAATTGGAAGAAGTGGTTTAAATGTAGCTTTTTTGGGCTTTGGAGAGAGATCCTATCTTCCTATTACCAATTTATTATTGCTATTACTAAGGAAAAAAATTCCGTTTTTTTTTGTTTCTTTTTTTTCAAAAATTTTCAAATTTTTGCCTATTTCCGCATTTCCAAGGCCTTTGCGCAACCAGAAGACATGGTCCGATATTTTTTTTTTTTTTTTTTTTTTTTTTGGCTCAGAACTCTTATTTCGATCAACCTCGAGTTTTCCGGGTTATTACTTTAATATATAAAAAAATAAAGTTGCATAACGGCCCACTCTAATGTATATCTATAAAGAAATTCTACTGAAAATTCATGGTAGAAAAATAAACATGTTTACATAAAGTAAAAGACAGAAAGTAATGGAGGGGACTTCCAATCCTCAACATGGCTTTCCACTTCCCATCTCACGTCACAAATGTAGGTATCACCCTCCTTCTTCTCTCTCTCTCTCTCTCTCTCTCTCTCTTCAGTTCCAGGGGCTATTAAATGATAGATATTAAATTTTCATTAAATTTGACAATTTAAGTAACCAGGCTGAACTTTCATATCCTCCCTCCCCCACATAAATAAAGATGTATCAAAGTTAGGTCTAAATTTCAAGCCACATCTGGGTAATCTTTGAGCTTTTATTTATTGAAGCCTCAATGGTGCCACATGTGCGTGGAACATTCAAATAATTTGTTAATTAGAGATGTAAATATTAAATTGTAAATGGGGGAATGAAATGGGTGTGTGTTGAAAAGGAATAAATATAGAGTAGATGTGATATTATGTCGATTCTTATAGTGAGGATCACAGCAATAAAAGGTATGTATAGTTAACATACATTTTTTTTCTATAGTTAATATTAATAATTAGCTTTTATAGTAATAGTAATAATTAGCTTTTATTTGGTTTTAAATAATTACAAAAGTAGATACTTATCTAGTGACAACACAAAACAATTTTAATGCCTTTCACTGGATTATTCCACGTGTTCATAAATTTTTATATATATATACAAATAAGTAAAACCAAAATCAGCGTATCGGCGTTATACAAACAGCACAAAATAATTATTCATCAAAGAGTAAAATTCAATCCAAACACCACCTGACCCAGAAGAAACTTAGGATGGGTTCCCACTGAGCGCAACAGTCTTATTGAAGCAATGTGGATTACTGTCCGTAGTATTCGATCTCATTAGATTCTGAAGGAACTAGAAAAATCGTGCCCTCAGTGGGATAAGCCCAATGCGAAGATTGCTTCCAAACTACCAAAGGTACGGAAAGTTAAAAGAAAATCTCAGTTCCTTTAATTTTTGTCTGTCCGCCTGTCGATCTGTAGTCACTTTCTTTTGTTCGGCATACGTCATATTACATTTATCTATTTTGATAAAAAAAATCCAGTAGATACCGCTCGGTCCCATACTCCACATGCCAATTTCATTAATATCATTTACAAGAAATGAAAATGATAAAAAAAAACATGACTCTATGTTCTCAAGGAAATAAAAATTATATGTTCTACAATTAGAACATAAAGTTTTTTTTTTTACTTTTTATCAAAATCATTTCTTGTATTTCTACCAAGTATTAACTTTTAATTATTTATGAAGAAACTATTTTCGAATCATTCGATTCATCATCAGTCTAGTCGAGTCGAGGGATGGAAGTTGAGTCTTTATTATTAACTTTTAATTAAAATAAAACAAAACACTTACAAAAAACACTATTTATAATTATTTATGAAGAAACTAGTTTCGAATCATTCGATTCATCATCAGTCTAGTCGAGTCGAAGGATGGAAGTTGAGTCTTTATTATTAACTTTTAATTAAAATAAAACAAAACACAAAAAACACTATTTATAATTATTTATGAAGAAACTAGTTTCGAATCATTTATCATCAGTCTAGTCGAGTCGAAGGATGGAAGTTGACTCTTTATTATGAACTTTTAATTAAAATAAAATAAAACACCAATAACACTATTTATAATTATTTATGAAGAAACTAGTTTAGAATGATTCGATTCATCACCAGTCTAGTCGAGTCGAAGTTGACTGTTTTTGGTAAGTGTTTTGTTTTATTTTAATTAAAGTTAATATTTTTTAACACTTATAATTAACATGTTATTCAAAGATTCTACCAAGTGCCCTAAAGGTTTTCTTTATTTAATATCATTCGCGCATGCGTACATGTGTCCCGTTTCTTGACAAATTAATGTACAAGGTATCTAAAAAATGGCTCCTAGAATGTTTTACCTAACTTTAGGTAAAACCATTTAAATTTTTTGAATACTAACGAATCTATAGAAGCTACATTATTATGCAACAGTTATTTTAGAGTTGTTACCTTTATTTCTCTGGAAACAACACGATAACAAAATGAACTTTTTGTTAAAAATATTCCCTGAAAATGACATCTACAAATTGAAATGCCAGCTTCGCTTTTGTCACACCTCTTTAATTACTTTTTTTCTAAAAAAAAAATCCGGGAAAATGTACACACAATAAAATAGGGTTGGAAATACAAAATAACATTTTCTTTTGATTATAATCGCAGCACGAGTTGAGTTCAAAGGCTTGACACAGGTCAGTATTCATCCCCTCTTAATATGTTTCATACCCTCAGGAGCTAAAGGTTTTAAAATTATGCTGTTTGCATTATTCATTATGATTGCTTTCCTTTTCTTGTCATTTTTTTTTAACAACTTTGAGCCCCTCTTTCAAAACGTATTATAATATATACATAAGGGATCTTGGGAAAGTCTGGAAACAGCTCAATTTCTCTCGCGCTAAATTTAAGATATCGAATTACAGTTTTTGTTGGTTTTGATAGAAATTAAAAATAACTTCTTTAGTCATTTCATTGGTGGTGGGTATGAGTTTTTTTTTTCCTTAAAAATATATATACATATATTTAATATATATATATATTTAATTTAATGGACGCCCTCTTCTAAAGATTCTATTTCCAAACTTTTGTCGGAAACGGGGGATGGAGTTGGATTCGAACCAACAGCCTCCTGGTTACGAATCCGCTGCCTAAACCAACTGAGCTACTGAGTTAAGGCAAATCAATCGTAGGTACCTTACTTAAGCACGATAATAGTGATCAATCGTAGTTAGGGATAGGTTACGCGGGTAGGCGGATTTAAACTTTCGCCGCTCCTAGGCAATTTAGAACTTGCCGTCTCTATTTTGACAAGAAATGCGATTTTGATAGTTTCATTCGTTAGTGCTTTTACTC
>CM022879.1:23890187-23903616 GCA_012654025.1 Pachypsylla venusta | reverse complement strand
TGTTGTAGACTTAGGGTTCGAGGATTAAGTTGTCGTGAATTAAAAACGCGTTAACTAACTTTAAAAATAAATAAAATAAAACTTAAAATAATTTATTAAAAAAAGAAAAATAGAAATTACAATAAACAAAAAAAAAAAAACGTAACACAAAAATTTGAATACTGTTCGCAATCACCGTATTTAAAACGCTCGAAAATACAAACGAATTAATCACTTCGAAAAACTCAACTAAAACTGACTCCGTTTATCACTCAAATAATACTTACTCGATTTTTAAGTATGTCCTCTATTTATATATCCCTATCGTTTATCTGGAAACTTCGCGAACAAAAGATCGTTCTCATTTCATAACCCTTCCAAGTTGTTCTCGAATCAATCAGAAAGGTAAATAATACGTCATTTATAATTCATTCATATTTCTACCCTTCACCCCGACCACCCTCCTACAAGTATCATTCATTTTGTAAACAAATCTAAAAATAGAAAAGAGAATTATACAGGTCGTCTACAAAAAAAATTCCATATACAGGTTGTTCACTTCAATACGTACCTACCTTGAAACGTAAAACATGAATTTTTTTTTGTTCCGGGGGGGAGTATCTTATTTAACCAGTGTAATAAATCCAAGTGTCACATTGCCAGAGATGTTTACATTCATTTTCCACCTAAAAATCTCACAAATTTCGCTAACCTTTTCTCTCCTTTAGGAACTCACTTTCACCCTTCGGTTGTGTATTCCTAACAACATAAGAATGAAGGCAGCACAACGCCAGAACTCACTTTAGAGTTCTGAAAAGGAAGAAAGAGGTTTGCGAGATTTGTGAGATTTTTATGAGAAGGCGGAGAAAATGAAAGTAAAAAAGAAAAGCAGAAAAATGGGGAAGAAAAGATATACAATTAAGGCGGGCACTGTTTTGATATCAGTGCTAAAATGTGACTAATGACTTGGAGGAATTTTTTCGCGAAGTGTTTTTTTGGGGGAATAATATGCAGTGATAATGATTTTTGTTTCAGATATAAAATGGGGTTGTAAGTATAGAAACGTACAACATTATACACTTCAACATAACTATCTACAACGTGCGAAAAGCGAAGGTAGCTCTGGTACTGTTCAGATTAATCCAGCCCTGATAACTAATACGAGTAAAATAGTAGAGGTTTATGGCCAAATTCAAAATATTACTAGACGTGTTTACGCCCAGTATCCGCTAAATAGCTTTGACAATATGAAAAAGTAAGTTTTTCTTTTTTCAAAATTACATTAAAGGAGCATTCACTCCAATGGCGTACCAGGGTGGGGCCGGGGGGGGTCGCCCCGGGCGCAACGAAGTGGGAGCGGCAAAACGATTTTCGCTGTTCCGTAAGATAAAGAAATGATACGAAAAAAAAATTTATTACTGAAAAATCAAGTTTTTCATTCATAGAAAGATTATGTCAACATTGGATCAATTTTTGATGAAAAAGGAATCTTTTATATAATCTTAAAACATTACAAACTTCAATTTTTTTCTACATCACAATTGAAAAACTCAAATGTTAACTTTTCTCGCTTTAATCGCTGCCAATGTACATATTATATCCTCGTAATCCAACATTACAGCAGTTTCANGAAACTTGCAAACCAGCTACCCACATTGACCTCACCCAGTCTGGGTTGGGCCGGAGAATAGCCAGCATCACGAGGGCGCGAATCCAGGACGTAGACACCCACATGGCACAACCTCGCTGGACGTTGCTTAATCGGGAACTGGTGTATTCAACGTGCCATAAACGCTGTTTTTTCTCGCTTTAATCGCTGCAAATTGCAAATGATCATATTATAATTATATGCTCGTAATCCAACATTGCAGCAGTTTTATTTTTGATTGAAAGAATTGCTAGATTTGTTAATCTACTTTAACTCATGGTTGATCTCAAGTAAGATTTAATCAATTTTAGTTTCAAAACTATCGATAGTATCGATCGTTTTCATACTATAGATTCGACCAAGTACATTAGCGATTCTTTAGTTACGTACGAATATGTACGTAAAGCATGAAAATTGTTAAAAATAATCTGAAAATTTGTTACAGAACTTAGTCTGCGGAGTTTGTATGATGAGATATGAGAAACGTGTAAAACGATGGATGGGGAGGGGGCGAAACCTTTACCCCAGGCGATGTTCTAGGTACGATACTGTACTTTGCCATTTGCAGAATTTACTATTTGTGCTCGCCTAATATACCCTTGTAAACCCAATATGTAAGCTAACATTTTTTTTGCCCGGAACCGCTTTCGCATTACTTAAGCTAACCTGTTTTCTCCGCACGTATATCAGAGGAGTAAACACCAAAACAAAAGTGTTGTCTGATAGATACAAAAAAGCACCCTTTTCAGATTCTATCTCGATCTGTTTTTTTGTCTCCCTTTATTGTCGCTAATAATGTCATACATTCCTTGTTAGAGTGGGTGCTCCCCCCTCCCCTCTCCTTAGATTTTATTGTTCTCATCATCATTAGAAGTCTCAAAAAATGTTCTGTGAGGGGCTATCAGACATTTGAGTAAAAATAATGCTTCTCACTTTGTAACTCTTCTCCAGCTTCCTGTGCCTACCAATCAGGCGGCCTTTTATTTACTCAAACAAAACATTTATTTTTATTATTTATTTTATCTTTTGTTTTGTATGTTTACCTTTATTATTACTCATCTCTCTTCCACATTTCAGGGACGAAATTAAGGGTCGTCTTCTGATAGTAATAAAGGGTCTATTCTCTTGAAAAATTCCCTCATACATACAAACGAGGAATGATCGTGAATACGTTTCCTGATGTTTTTGGTTGTGGGAAAAATACGAGTAAATTTATTACTGGATATGAGGAGAATTTTTCAAGATGAACGATATTAAATAACTGCCACGAGGAAAACCCTCCATATATGTCCCTCAAAACTCCGATTAGTACCCTATTTGGGTACTAAAAGAAAAAAATCTGGTGTGAACATCGCACGACTTTCTTTATCTGTAAAAGAAAGAGAAGGTTGTAATGGCCTGAAATTTTCAATACCGAGTTTTCAATGCTTTGTATTTTTCAATTTCTTGTGTGAAACTGATATGAATAGCCACCAAATTTCAAGTTCTAGCTCTTTCCATTCTGGTTTTAGGCGGAACCACCAAAAAGCGGCCTACAACAGCTAATTAGCGGCCAAAAACACATAACACTTCCACCTAAGTTGTATTTTTCAATTTCTTGTATGAAATTTATATGAATAGGCACCAAGTTTAAAGTTCTAGCTATTACCGTTCTCATTTTAAGCAGGATATGCAAAAACCGCTAACGGTTTCCACCAAAAGCTTATTTTACCGTTCATGGCATAAAACTGACATAAGTATCAGATTTCAAGTCTCTAGTACTTGCCGTTCTTTAGATATCTTGTTCACAGACAGACAGACACACACACGGACCAATGGCTGAAATTCGAGAATTGGGTTCTGGGGACCCCGAAACGTGTTTTGGCATTAAAAACTCGACATGGAAAATTTCAGCCCATAGGTAGGACAACGAAAGTAAATAAGCTTAGATATGCATCAAAATGCTTCCAACAGAATACCATACGCCCGAAGTGCCTACAACCAATCATTTTGAGTAATATATAGAAATTTTATTTTAATCTCAATGGCCGTTCAGAAAAAAATTGTGCGAAAAATTTTCTACGTGTACAAAATTTGACTCGTAAAACATATTTTCAATTATATGTATGATTTACTTGTCTTATGAATACATCCGTACATAGAAATACAAATTCTTTTTCTGATGACATTTGCAGAAAAGATATCAAATTCCTCTTTCCAAGAGGATAGGCTTCAAAATTTCCATAGGACAGAATATTTTGTACTTGAGATGTAAAATCCAGTTTTATCCGCTTTATCGTAGAACAAAATGACTACTTCATAAAAGGCAAAAATGAACTAACAAAGAGATAAGGATAAAAATCTGCATGGTGGTTAAATACATCATATTGTTTTTTTTTTCANTTTTTTTTTTTTTTTTTTTTTTTTTTTTTTTTTTTTTTTTTTCATTCATGAATCTTTGGAATCGACCGGTCCAGATAATGTATCCACTTGTGCTCATGGGTTCTCTATAACCATCATATACTGTACCCAAAAATTTCTGCAATTTATTGAGGCTGTGGTACTTACGAATAATCTTTTATTATACCTAGGTATTTGTCAAACAATATCGCATATAATTAAAACCCTCTTCCCAAAGGTACCCGTGTTTTGGGTCAAACTGTGCTCCACTCTCGGCTATTGAGTGGACAGAATATCACGCAGTTTATTTCATCAGGGTCCATTTCAAACTTAGAAATTTGACGCTTAAAAGTATAAATAAAAGATCGCGATACATAGGTACTTCATGAAAGCATCACAACATGAAGTATCGATATGTTATGTGAACGCCTGGTATCATAGTATGTATGCAACACGCAATTCTTTTTTCTCTCCCTTGATTCCAGTTTTTTCTTGTGAGGGATAAGAATAATTTTTATCATTTCCTGAGATTAAGGTTATTTTCAGATGACCGCGCGGGATCAAATTAACAAATCGTTACAAGTTTGTGGAACTAGAACTAAATGTGCAGTTACCGCGCGGTCATGTAGACATTATGCACTATTTAGATAGATCTTGTGCCGCGCGGCTCGTCGTACCGCGCGTTCATATGAACATAGCCTTAGACTACGTTATTACAATGACCTATCATGAGACTACCTCGTGTTCCAGTGATAGAGAGACCTATAATAGACGGACGGAGAGATAGACTCCTTAGTTTTTAGAGTGTTCAATAGTATATCAAGTACTAGTTGAGAGTGGCGGGATGCAGACTGAAGGGGGTTAGGAACTGAACAAAGGTGAATTATAAGAATGTGATAGAAGACCTGAAAGAGAAAAGAATGCAAAATGATGAGATAATCAGCAGAATGTTGGCATGAGTAGAACATAAAGCAAATTGAAATGAAAACTGTAGACAGTTTATGTGTAAACAAAATCAAAAAATGTAGGTAACAAATATGCAATATTTTTCACAAGCTAACAAAAACTGAGTCATACTCATTTCATAACAAACAGCACAAATAACAAACCGATAAAGCACTGTTCGAATCAAGGAATGAGGATTTTGTTCAAAATTAAAAATTTATTAATTACATGTTTTTATGACATTTCCGTCAATCGTCAAAACTGTTTAACAGTGACTCCACTAACTTCTGTTGACTAACCCTTTAAGTAGGAATCCCAGAAACCTTCGAATGGGATCTACACTATTTACAGGTGTCAGTGTCGTGGATCCGACTAAGGAACCTGAACCTTACTCAATCCCAGATATCTGGAACAGTCTGGTTGGATGGCAGGTGCCCGCCCTAAATAAAACGGACGTGAGACCTGATTATCAAGAAACTCACGATCCTATTTTGTGTTAGATCGATTTTAAAGGTGACTTTGGATGACAATATTATTACTGTTTGGTCATCGTGTTGCTCATTAAGAAACAACCCATCATGGTGATCCATCATCAGAGAGATAGTGACTAACTTATTGGTTAGACGGAGTTGTGAGTAAACTACTTACCTGTCATAGTAAATATTCCAACAAACAATCCAATGTTCCTTCCTGCCAGCATGACCTCTTCCTCAGAATGATTGCCTTCTTCATTTTTCCTCCCTGCCCAAATCCCCACCATTAAAATTAAAAGATAAAACAGAACGATAGACACCACTCCGGCTATATTTAACATGATTAAAACTATAAATTTATACTTAGATAACAAATAGAAAACAAATAATTATTGAACCAATTAGAATCGAAATGGTACTGTTTCTAGAGGATGTGTATACAGCAATCACCCCAACGTAGAGACGTTTTTTGAGAAGGACTGTTCCGAGTTTTAAACCCTAGACTGCACATTAGGGTGGATCATTCAAACTTTAAACCGTACAAAGACGGTTTTAACTTTTAACAAAAATAATGTTAGATTTTTTTTTAAAAAAAAAACGAAAATTCGAAGTTTCGAGTACTCCAATATACACCCGTTCGAAGAGATGAAAATATTTCGTACTGAAAAAACTTTGGGGAAGGCTTTCCGTATTGATTGAAGTTCCTCGCTACGTTTCTTCTTTGTTCTTTATTTTCATCGAGCTTCTTCTTTGCTCGGTTTCATTCATTTCTTTATCTCCAATACCACGCATACGCTCTTGACATGGGAATGTTATTGGATGGAACATTTTCAAATGGGGGGTTTCTATTTCTGCCCAGAGTAAAAACTTTTTTTTTTACTGATTTTTTGCTTATAAAATCACCCCCTCCCCTCTCTAAATTGTTGGATAGCATTTATTATGTATGTTCATGCCCAGCATTTGTTTTTAGATTTTTAGCTTTTTCAGGACCATTTAAATTGAGATTTGTTTCATAAATTATAAAATTTAATGAGTTTCCGTCCGACTCGAGCATTTTCATATTTTATAATTAAGTTCATTATTTGAAGCAATGGCCACATTGATTTTTACGTTAAAATGCAAACATCCTAAGCATGTCCTATATAATTCCATTCAGAAAATCAAACTTTCTCTCAGTGGTGGAGATGGGCGTTCTGAATTGTCCATTGCCACTGACCAGTACATATTTTATTTTATT
This sequence comes from Pachypsylla venusta, assembly GCA_012654025.1. Classification (NCBI taxonomy): domain Eukaryota; kingdom Metazoa; phylum Arthropoda; class Insecta; order Hemiptera; family Aphalaridae; genus Pachypsylla; species Pachypsylla venusta. The sequence continues at coordinate 23,896,955 of CM022879.1, read as the reverse complement.
TTATAACATTTACTTCATGGAACCTTTTTGACTTTGATAAATAATTATATTGACGTGTTATTTTAGTGGAGGATGCCTTATATTTTTTTGAACAATAATTCGCTTTCAGACTCTGCAGGATTCATTGTAGAATCAATCAACTTCATCACAATTACTCCCAAATGCGTGGTCCGATTTTAAAGAAACATGATATCGACATTAATTAGTTCATAATAATAAATTGTTGTTTTTTAATGATCTGTTTGTCTTTTTGTACCACCATAACTCTCAAACTCTTAATCCAATTTTGTTTAAAATTGGTATGGACAATTTTTGGATTAACAGAATTGGTTTATTTGAGACAATAGGGTCATATTTTCACCCAAATGTCAACCAAACATACAAAATAATTATTTTTTTGGGCCTATAAAATATCCGGGGCCCTCTGACGGCCCCTCCTAAAAAACAGGGATTAATAATATAAGCAGAGAAATATTTTTGAAAGTTCACAGAAGTTTTAATTTATAATATTTATTATAACAGCAAGAAGTGGGAATAGTAGCATAAGTTTTTGTTATCTGCTTAACTTCTTAAGAAATATACCACACAAACCAAAGTAAAGAAAGAAAATATAAAATGGTGGAAGGGACATTTGGAATGGAAGAGATAAATCAGAAGGAAAGAAAGAGTAATAAAAACAAAGAGGAACCGATTTGATGAGAAGAACACAGATATTACATTTCTGTGGAAATGGGAAATACAAAATAAATATACAATCTCTTGGGGAAATACGAGCGTAGGATATTCAGAAAATGAATAACAAAAGTTTTAAAATGTACTGGTCAAAGAGCCATAGACAACTAAATTTGACAAAGAATTTTCCTCTTTCACTCGATTTTGTAATGTGTCAGAGGTTAGACACCTCTGAAACACAATAAATAATAATAATAATTTCAATGCCAACCGGATGTATTTGCTGGAACCCCAAGCTAGCGTCTATGACACGTTGAATACATTATTCTTGAATGACCAATAGAAGTTAAGGAGACGTTAAACCAAAAAAACAAAAATTAGGAAGCCCACTGAGAGCAACATACAAAACGTGGCATACCTTGACCTTTATTTAACCTTTGTTTGCGAAGGGAAGACTTTTCGAACACAATATGATATATAAGAATAAGACAACATGGGAAATTTAAAGCGAAGGTAGAAAGAGACGAGGTGAAAGTTCTTTTGCTGACGTCATAGCCTACATTAGAGTTCAGGTGAGGGGAAAGTTTTGCAAAGGATAAGCGTTGATCGTTACTGGCTGAAGGGAATTTCTCTTTAATCTGATTTTTATAATTTTTAATTCAAATAATATGATTTCATTTGCTTCCTCAAAAATGTTCTGATAAGGGCGACCGGTGAGGTCACTGTTGGATAGATGTCCACATGGGCATTCCACTTGTACCCTACATCATCTCGATAATTTTATAAACATATCGGACAAGAGTAAGATGAACTTGCATTTATTGTAGAGGGTTTCGTATGGAATTATTTTTGTCAGTGGCGGATTTAAACTTTCGCCGCCCCTTAGGTAATTTAGAATTTGCCGCCTCTATTTTGACGAGAAATGCGATTTTGATCATTTCATTCGTTAGTACTTACTCAGTAATTTTGTCGATTATTTTGAGACAAGAGAAATATAAACATTAATAAAAAAAACAATGCTCGAAATCTCATTTATGTTATTTCAATTATTCCAGCCTATCATTTCAATTATTTTAGGTACTCGTCAAAAACCTCTCTTTTCATGTTACATTTACAGGTCTTTGCCTCTTGGCTGTGTAAAAAGTGAGAACAATATAGAGACTATTTTCATTGCCAGCTAAATCCAAAAAAATAGTTTTTTCCAAATTTTGCCGCCTTTAAATTCTGCCGCTCCGCCCTACGCTATCGTCTATGTTGCTTGTACGGTAAATCCGGCACTGATTTTTGCTTATTATGTTCAATAATGAATCTTTTAAATGAACTACGCAAAAAATCACCCGCCTTCAAAGCTGGGAAGAGAAAATTAGTGCTTCGGGGAAATTATACAGGCACCCCTATTACAATTTCAATTTTGTGTTACAATTTCTTTATTAATTTCACTCAAAATAATACCGAAACTTGGCCAGGTTGTGGAAAGGTAACATTTTACGACTGAACAAGTGAATAGAGAATTGAGACAGAAGAACGTACCTATAATAGAAAATTTAAGTGTGGGATGCACAGCAGCAACGATAATAGATATCATTACTTCTATAGCGGATTTTTTGGAAGAGTGGGTGGAACTTGGCGTTTTTTCAATGATAATTTTTGTGTGAAATTGTGAATTATGTGATTCATTCCGAAAATATTATTATATTTTATAAACTGACACATGTGACGTCATCACTTTGCATGTTCATAATTTACTATGTGTAGGTAGTTAAAAGTTAAACACGCAACTTTTCAAGAATACACGGAAATATTTTTTTTAAATATCTAAACTTAATGTGGCACTCTGTGTTCATGTAGGATCGAACAAACAATTAATTAATAATTACCAGAAATAAAATTTCATTTAGGGTTTTAGGGAATCTATGGTAATTTGCGATCTTTTATGAAAAACCCTGCCAATGTGACACATGGGTTAATTATTTTTCTAGCAAAAAAATGGGGGTACCCCCCAAAAAAATTAAGGGGGGTCTCGTAACGATTCCAAATCTTGGGCGTAATTAGACCCTAAATTTGACATACCTACCAAATTTGAAGTCTCTGGCTCTTACCATTCTCTTTTTAAACAGGGTTAATGAAATTTTTTTTTCCGTGACGATTCCAAAGGTTCATTATTGAAAATAATAAACCAATAATTAGGGTCAAAATTTGGCCTAATAATGTTTATGACAAAGCTTTCTCAAAAATGAACTTTATTGAGAACCGATACAGATCGCCGCTCACAGAAATTCACGACGTCTCCATGGTATAGACTGTGCATCACACTCTCCCGTGAAGTTCTATTCCCACTAGTCAGACAGCTTCCGACTTGATACTTTTTCATCCAACCAGAGTTGATTATTTGATCTCAAATAAGAAAAAAATATCTTGATCAAATTTTAAATAATTTTCAAAAATAATATTGGGTCCCCTGGCCTCCAAAATTTTCAAAATCGAAAGCCCTTAACACCAGCCATAACATATCAAAATTTTACGTTTCTACAACAAACCACTAAAAAGATAAAAATCATTTTCAAAAAAACAAATTATTGGGCCCCTTAGGCCCCCCATAAGTTATACAACAAATATCCCTCATGTCCTAAATATGTATACCAAATTTCGTCAAAACCGTATAAAAATTGTGGCTTGTATCGCGTAACAAACATACATACATACAAGTGCATTTCGGGATGTATACCGGGGTCAAAAGTGGAGTTCAGAACTAAGAGTTTTGGCTTTTGACAAAGTAATTTTCCCCCAAAATTACAGCTAGTTATGTGCCCCAAACGGTATAAGATTTGACTTATTCTCGTCTCGTTATGTTCGAAACTAAATCGTTCATTTCTTTAAGATGTTTTCGATTGTTTTTTCACAGCTATGCCTCTTCTAGCATAAAACTGTATTATTTCTCCATCGATGATGTCATCTCCAGTGAGATATTTTTCTATATTGTTTACAATGCATGGATCTATCACACTTACATTGCACAGTCCTTTATTACCTTTGAGTTCATTACCAGGTTTGATTTGATTGTTGGAACTTGTATGATCCTGATTTCTGTTCGTTTCAATATCACCTCTCGTTTTAATATGTTGTCGAATGTTTTGATCAATATTTTCAGATGAATTAAGTAAATTATGATGCTCGTTATTATGGTGATCAGTGGATTGGATTTGTTTTGTAATCTGAAATGTTATTTTAGTGGTTATGAAGGGTGTCCTGAACATTGGCAGAGTCGGACATTTGGGAGTGCTGTCCTAAAGGTTGGAGTGAAAAGTAGAGCGGTGCATATTAAATTCATCATAATCATAATCAATTTTTATTTTTATTGATTTTTTTTTTACTATTTCGAACTATTGTTGCGTTTGATTTCAAATGGAGCTATTTGCTGACATATTTTCCAGCAACTTCACAGAGAATCTTATAATTTCCTTATGCTTTAGTTAGTAGCGGTACTCCATGAATTTTATTATACAGGGTGTTTAAAAAAAAGAGCCACTCAAAATATCTCGAATTTGAATTTTGAATTTCAAAAAACGCTAAAACAAATGTCCCAATATATTAAGGGGGAACAATTTTCTATGGGGTTTCAATTTTTTAACATTTTCATTCGCGGTTCCAGGTGGGTCAACTAGAAAATCTTAAATGAAACTACATAATTTGCGATACGTTTCTAAAAAGTACTTGTAATTAGAAGTATTTTGGCACAAATTTGAAATGTCTACTTAAAACAGGCCCGGAAATATCTTAATTTTAATTTCGGAGGGCCTCGGTTATTTTTGCCTCAGAAATAATTTTCAGAATTGACTTTTCCCCATTACAACAGACAAAATGACACAGGCGAATACATTAATAAGCTTTCAACTGATTCCGACCTTGATTTCTGATTTCTTTCTCGAGATGAGCAACTAGTGGCGGCATTGCGGTCGATATTGGAAAAAACCCACAAAAATTTGTGACATAATAACACAAAGAACTACCTGCTTTTGAAATGTTGTAATGGTGGAAAGTCAATTCTGAAAATGATTTCTGGTACAAAAAAAAACTGACACCCTCCGAATTTTAAATTAAGACATCTCTGGGCCTGTTTTAAGTAGACATTTCAACTTTATACCAAAATACTTCTAATTACAAGTACTTTTTGGAAACGTATCGCAAAGTATGTGGTTTCATTTAAGATTTTCAAGTTAACCCCCCTGGAACCGCCCCTGACAATGTTAAAAAATTTAAACCCCGTAGAAAATATTTCCCCTTCAATATAATGGGACACTTTAGCGTTTTTCGAAATTGAAATCTGTTCTCGAGATATTTCGAGTAGCTCGTTTTTTTAAACACCCTGTATAATAATAAATAGAAGCAAATAATTTTATCGCTTCAGATATGACCCCAATTCAATATTCAAAGTTTTCTCGAATTTTCAAATATAATTTCCTAAACATACAATAAATGTCTCTATAATAGTTGTAGAATATCAAATGAATATCCACTTGTTACAATTTGATTTCAGATGCAACGGAGTAGTGGTTGGAATGTCCGTGAATCTGAGAAAGAGTTTTTGATAATTTTTATAAAAATTGTTCAAAATCAAGTAGTTTTTTTTACACAGAATAGTGTAAAAAATGTGATGTATAAAAAAATTATGACTTACTAACATACATATTAAAAATGGATCATACTTGAGATTGTGAGATGTTATTTGAGGGTAGTATTACCAGGCGTCCGGCTTTGCAGGACATTCCCTGTTTTTTGTATGTTTATCCTGCGTCCTGCCTGCTTTTGAAAATAACGATATGCCTTATTTTTTAAAATTCACAAAAAAACATTTTTTAGTGTCAAATTGACTGTATCAAAAATAAAGTATTCATAATCCATCTCACTGAAGTATAACTACAGTGAGATTGGTTGTGAACAGTTCTACACATAATTAAATCAGAAGATCCTGAGGTAAAAACCCTCCTGAACAAAATCCAGAGCTCTGAAAAGTATGGCCAGTAGTAGTAAGATTATGACCACAAGTTGCAAAGCACTATCATACATATTGCATGTATGTCTTATTCCTGAATAACTACTTTTTTAAGCGGTCGGTGTTTCTCAAATTTCATTATACCTAATCACGTAATTTTTTTTAAAAAAAAATCAAATAAATGGTGATCAGCTTTCGAAAAATACTATTTTTTTTTTTTTTTTCATCTTCTTATATCAAAATACCCACTCGTAATTATATCCCCATTACATGGTTGTAAATTCACAAACCTGTCTCATCATTTTAGTATATTAACTCCACTTATGCCAACCATTCAAGCATAACTATATGTTCTTATGAATTGGACAAAGGAAAATTAATTTTCGACGGTCCTGTATACACTTTACAAAAGTGAATTTAAAACTCTTTTCACTAAGGGATATGGCGTTGTCATTTAATATGTGCGCTATCAATTTATTTCAAATCCCAATAGAGTTAGAAAAGTTAGTGACGTTTTCTGTTAGAAGCTTATGCCCTGTGTTCATGGTTAACATTAAATGTCCTATTATTCCAACAATTTAAATTGCTTCTAAATTTATATTTTTGTTCCCTGCCCTCACAAACCTTTTTGTTTGAACAGCACCGCAAAATTATCACCATCAATGATCTTATAAAGTTCTTCAATATGTGGGCATAATGCCAAACACTCTAAGTCAGATTCCTGATCAGTGGTGATCTTTATATCTCTCATTTGTACTTGAGTCAGCAAATCTAGAAGTATACAAATTTCTCTATCACGTAATTTAATTTTCGTTTCAAGTTTTTTAATTTGCTTTGAATAATCTTTATTGCTTTTGTATTCTCCATAATGAGGAATGCAAGGTGTTGCTTTTTGAAATGAACTTTTTATGTTGATCTTGGATTCAGCACTGTTTTCTATAAAAAACAAAAAAGTGTTAGTCGCACTTGTAAAACTCTTAAAGGACTTTGGGTTCAGGTTTCAATAGGGATAGAATTCATTGGAAACACCTCGTGTAGACTTCGTCGTAAACAATTACATATTATCTTTCGATTTTTTTTTTTTTTTTTTTTTTTTCTTTTTAACT
>CM022879.1:23857179-23869476 GCA_012654025.1 Pachypsylla venusta | reverse complement strand
ATTTCTTTCGATTTTTCCAAAGTGTGCTGTTGTGTTACATCTTTTTAAACGACATATTCATTTCTTGTCTTGGATTTTGAGATGTATTTTAAATATCCGTTCATTCTAATTTCTTTCGATTTTTCCAAAGTGTGCTGTTGTGTTACATCTTTTTAAACGACATATTCATTTCTTGTCTTGGATTTTGAGATGTATTTTAAATATCCGTTCATTCTAATTTCTTTCGATTTTTCCAAAGTGTGCTGTTGTGTTACATCTTTTTAAACGACATATTCATTTCTTGTCATGAATTTTGAGATGTATTTTAAATATCCGTTCATTCTAATTTCTTTCGATTTTTCCAAAGTGTGCTGTTGTGTTACATCTTTTTAAACGATATATTCATTTCTTGTCATGGATTTTGAGATGTATTTTAAATATCCGTTCATTCATATTTCTTTAGATTTTTCCAAAGTGTGCTGTTGTGTTACATCTTTTTAACTGATATATTCATTTCTTGTCATGGATTTTGAGATGTATTTTAAATATCCGTTCATTCATATTTCTTTAGATTTTTCCAAAGTGTGCTGTTGTGTTACATCTTTTTAAACGTTATATTCATTTCTTGTCATGGATTTTGAGATGTATTTTAAATATCCGTTCATTCATATTTCTTTAGATTTTTCCAAAGTGTGCTGTTGTGTCAAATCTTTTTACTTAATTAACGACATAAATATTCATTTCTAATTTTGTCCATTTGGTGTCGATTTTTTTTATATATATTTTTTATATACTTATGCGTTTTCTGAATCCCAATATTTCTATATAATGGCCATATATCTCTTATTTCTTTGATTTATAATCTGTTTTATGAATGGTGCCATTTCATACAATCCTATGATTTTTTTGTTATCTTTGGGATATATAATTCCAGTCTGTCTTGTATTTATTTTATTAGGTTTAATATTATTGACTGTTCGATTTTCAATCGACGGAATTTTTACATCGGTTGTATTATAATTATGAGTTGAAAGTTTGAACTTAGTTTTGTCCCAATCGGCCTTGTTATAGTTGTTGAACGTTGAAGTTTCAGTTTTTATTTTCACTTTTAGTTTCATCATGTCTGGGTTGTGGTCAGATGATAGCATGAATATTGATTTTAATTTATTTCTTTGCTTTTATGCTTATCAGAAGATAAAATTCAATTATTGACGGGGCAAATAGTGGTAACAGAAAATGCGAGTTATAATTGCAGGGGTTTGAACGATATCGTTTCCAGTTCTTGCGGATTTTTTTAGTTCTTCACGATGTATCCCTGGCATTAAAGTCTCCCCTACGATTGTTGGTGATAAACCAGACTTCCATCGAATACGTGATATTGTCATCTTTAAATAATGTTCATAAGATCTCAACTGACACAAATTCGAAACTATCTAGCATAGTGGTCAAGCACTCTTCTTACAAAGAGGAGGGCGTGCATGGGTTCAATTCCCAGCCTCAGCTAGGGGTTGAAAGTGAGTATTTGGCTACATAAAATTATCTCATTGAATTTAGTGTGGCCAGTGGCCACATAAAAGTCGTGCTCTTAGGTTTCATTGTGGTAAGAAAATGACTTGGTCATTAGCGTCGCCTGGTGGTCAACTTCCCACAATAGTCTGTTTTGGTTTTATTTTTGACATTGTGTTTGTTGCCCAATTTCTTTTTTCATTTAGCAAAGGGTCAACGTTATTTTTTTCTTAGAGCTTGTTATAGGGCCTTACCATAACATAGGCTCACATAGGCTCCCGAATAAAAGCTGGAATCAATAATCTTAAGACAGATTGTAAGTTACGGCTGACATTCGCGAAGAGAAGGAAGGGTGCTTTTAGTTGATAGGTAATGCCGACTTAAGTCCTGGCCTGAATGAAACACAGACTTCCCGTAACTCTATTGGGGTCTTTCTCTGGTTGAACAAATATCTTTCGGTTGAGAACTAGGGTGTATCTTTAGATCCTGATCTCCCCCTATCGTCAGCAAATTCGGTTAGAGACTAATAAAAAAAAAGTATGTAATTTCTAATATCCACACCAGAAAAACTATCATCAAATTCGCCTGACGGTTTGAGTGGAACCATTTTTTTATGAGCAGAGATTTTTAAAATAAATAACGACATAAATGGGAGAATTGTGCAAGTCTCCTTCACCCGATATTCGTTTTGAGTTTATGGAGGGACCAATTGAGTGAGTATTATAATTAGTTCAAATCCTTGTTTATGGATCGATTGAATAGAAACCTTTCTGTGTCAAACACGAAGTTTACTCCTCAACTCCTCAGACAACAAAAGAATAATACAATAGAAACTTGCAGGCTTGCACATGATGCCACTTTAAGGTCGCTGGTCACTTCTAGACAGAGATCGCTCAGTGACGGTTCGAAAAGAATTGCATATACCACCACTCCTGTGCATAAGGCGCAGTGCCAACTTGAGTATTGTTGATAGGCGATACAAGTTGCGATAATACGACACCGCAGGTATCGCTTACTTTAAAGTATTTTCTGCTTGCAACTAGAGCAATCTGCACAAGCATTAGGTACACATTTTAAGGTCCTATCAACTATAGCATTTTTTCAGTCTGCTCTGTGCCTAAGGACCGGCATCGCAATGTGCTATGAGCATACATTTTTAGTGATACCTATGTACCCTTGATTGCTAACGAACAAATGGAAAAACAGATGTGCGGTCATCAGCCTTTAGAACAACAGAACGAAACGTTTTTGGAGCAAATTTTTACCCACGTGTCAATGGATTTCACATTATATTAGGATATTTCTCATATCCATGTTGTGAACGATTTCAATGAAACATCAAATTGTGAAGAAACATTTAAATGCACGTGTTGGTCACGTTCTATGGTCTGGTGTGAAGCAACCTTTTGTTATTCTATTTCACCTTTTCATTTCAACTATAAAGGAGCTGTCCGTTTTGAAATGAATGCAGAAGAAGGTGGTACAGTTTGAATAATAAATGGGAACTACTCCCTTTTTCAGATAGCTTCACATCATCATAATTTTTCTATTCGAAAAGAATTCCATTCCCCATTAATTGTTCAAGTGAAGTTGATACGAGTTGTTGCGACTCTCCATGAACACCTGTACAGCTCTGTAAATGTGTGTCGTGTGTTTTCTAAATAGAGCTCATTAGATCGCTTTTCTAAACATGCACAATTTACTAGGATGAAACAATCTCTGTGATAGAAAATTTACAATTTACTAGGATGAAACTATCACTGTGATAGAAAATTTACAATTTACTAGGAGGAAATTATCACTATGATAGAAAATTCACAATTTACTAGGAGGAAATTATCACTCCCACTCATCCTCCACCTCTCTGCACTATTCATCTCTTTAGTGTGAACAAATAGCCTGTGAACCTCTACCTCTCTGCACTATTCATCTCTTTTGTGTGAACAAATAGCCTGTGATCCTCTACCGCTCTGCACTATTCATCTCTTTTGTGTGAACAAATAGCCTGTGATCCAATAGTCTGTGATCCTCTACCTCTCTGCACTATTCATCTCTTTTGTGCGAACAAATAGTCTGTGATCCTCTACCTCTCTGCACTATTCATCTCTTTTGTGTGAACAAACAGTCTGTGATCCTCTACCTCTCTGCACTATTCATATCTTTCGTATTAACAAACAGTCTGTGATCCTCTACCTCTCTGCACAATTCATATATTTTTTGTGAACAAATAGTTTGTGATCCTCTACCTCTCTGCACTATTCATCTCTTTTGTGTTAACAAACAGTCTGTGATCCTCTACCTCTCTGCACTCTTCATCTCTTTTGTGTTAACAAATAGTTTGTGATCCTCTTCCTCTCTGCACTATTCATATCTTTCGTGTTAACAAACAGTCTGTGATCCTCTACCTCTCTGCACTATTCATATCTTTCGTGTGAACAAACAGTCTGTGATCCTCTACATCTCTGTACTGTTCATCTCTCTTTGTGTGAAAAAATAGTTTGTGATCCTCTACCTCTCTGCAGTCTTTTGTGTGAAAAAATAGTCTGTGATCCTCTACCTCTCTGCACTATTCGCATTACCGCTGATTCTATACTTAGTCTAATTTCACGCATGCATCAAACAGGAAGGTTCAATTAGATTAACTACAATTGCACCCATTTCCCTACGAGTTGTATAAACGTCGCTCTACCGGTCGTTGGCTTTATTCATGTTTTGTTGACTGTATTTTTTGAATCTGAATCACCAAAAAAAATTATATATTTTTTAGTTTACAAAAAAAAAATCTACTGGGTGATAGGAAAAAAAAGTTCAAGGTCATCAAATAATCTGACACATGTATGTTTATTTTTAATGGTCGTGCGGGGTTAGGCGACATTTTGATAATTTAAACGCAAGCGGTCAATTACTTATACAGGGTGTCCCAGGAAAACTTTTAGAGGTTAATGGCTCTGAAGAGAGGGCCTACATTTCCAACAATACATGTACAGTCCTCTTTTGTATGATTTTCAAGATGGCGGCCACTTTGTGTTTTCCCAAAGCTCGTCACTTCTCTATACAAAATCACGTATATTTTTTTTAGCTAATAGTAAAGAAAAATGTTCGGAATCGTTGAAACAGAAAATTGCAGTAAGAAATTCCCATGCCTTTTTTTTAAAAAAAAAAAAAAAATGGCGCACTTTCTTGACTATAAGTCATAAAACATTAAAAAAAAAAAAAATCCGATATCTTGTACTGAAAATTTTCACGAAAATTGCAATGGCACATATATGGAATAATATGCCCATACTGTCTCTCTAGCTCTGTTCAATGACACCAATATCTCTTGATTATTCAAAGGACTTGAAAAGAAATAGAAAATTTACTATCTCAGAACCTGATTTTTTTTAGTACCTTAGACGATCAAATTTTTTAGTTTAATTTTGATCATTTGTCCTATAACATTCAAATGATGCTATTTATGAAACATTTGACATTCATTTTTGACGTCCCCAAACTTTAAATTCGGTCCAGGAGTTTGGTCGTTTGGTCAGCTTGGACACTCGATTTTAAGCTATATGATATTAAGAAGGTAGTTAAAAACTTATTTTTTAATTTCAATACTTGGAAATAATAGAACAATTGCTTTCCATGAATCACTCTAAACTAATCTGACTAATCTTTGCACAAAACCTTCTTATTAACATATATTAACTTTAAATCATGTGTCCAATCTGACCAAACTCCTGGACCAAATTTATTGTTTGAGGACGTTATACGACGAAAAATTTAATTCTTGTTAACTTTTATGAAGGTCAAAAGGTCAGATGTTTCGTAAAGAGCATCGTTCGGATGTTATAGGGGAAGAGCTAAAATTAGCATAAACAATTCGACTGTTTTAGGGTCCTAAATAAATTACGTTCTGTGGTAGTAAATTTTTCATTACTTAGCAAGTACTTTAAATAATCAAGCTATATTGGTGTTATTGAACAGCTATGAGTATGAGCATAGTATTGGCTGTAGTTTTCGGCTTCCAAATTTCTGGGGCATATCCCAGTGTGGATATAAAACCAATAAACTTTTTTGAGAACAAAAAAGTTTATTGGTTTCGCACGATAAATCTTTGCAGTCTTAACTTTTTGCTCGAGATATTTGAGAACAAAAAAGTTTATTGGTTTCGCATGATAAATCTTTGCAGGCTAAACTTTTTGGGAGGATCTTAGAACCATGTCAATGAGCCTTACAGCATTGGTGACTACGTCGCCTTCAAATGGCATTTCAAAATTCTCCTCCTGCTGGACACTTATAATTAATGTAACAACGCGATGCCTGACCTTAGAAACTTGATATTTGGAACCTTTTAGTGTTTGGTTTGAAATAAAAGTAAAAGAGACAAGAACTTGACGCAAGTTATCGCCAAAAATGGAGATATTTAGCTTTTTTTATCTCAATTGTTTGGGATAAATTATAAAAAATAAATAGAATACCACACATCAGATTCGGAATTGTGAATGACTCATATGTTGGATATTTGACTGACCCCATAGGGTTACTAACCATCTTCTTTTTCCATAAACTGTGTGGTATGCAGCTGCTGTGGTTTGTGAAGCTCTCTGGCTACAAACTTCTGCATCATGATGCATGCAACATTGTTGACTAATGCCATTAAAACCAACTTGTTCTTAATGTCTGCACTGTGTACAAAAAGTTTTTTTTTTTTTTCAAAATATATAACAAGTTTTGACGACTTGACTAACCATGCACGACTTTTCTCATAAGTCAATTAGACTTAAATGTAATTGGACACTCATTAGAAGCAAATGATGTGAGCTTTAATTTTTTTTTTAAAAAAGACGGATTGATTGTGTGCATTTTTTCACTTGTAAGATCTCGGTCAAGCCTGTTTTGCAAGGCTTTAGGAATCGATATTTATGTTGTGAATTCTTCACTTGTAAGTTCACATTTTCCTGATTTGCAAGACTTAGGAATCAAATCGATATTGTAAATTCTTTTGGAATCAATTCTGTATATTCTTCATTTATAAACTCCCGGATAGCCAGCGTCTATGGCTCGTTGAATACACCAAGTCCCTGAAGTTAAGTAACGTCCACCGACTGTGTGACCACTGCGTCCTGGTTTTTAAGTTTCCAGCAAATGAAGGGTAAAACCCAAGTCTCTAATGATCAATAGATGTTAAAGTGACGTCAAGCAAAAAAATTCCATGGTTGTTCATGTCGTTCCGTTTAGTGTTTACTGTTAGGCCAAGTCAAAATTCAGGACCAAAAAATATCGATTGTTGTTTTAATTGGGTGTCCAGTGTTCAATGTTGTTGTAGCCCGCAATAACGGTTCTTCTTTTGTATCGGCAGATCGAGAAACTCAGCGACCACCACAGGTCTGCTCCATAGGTCCAATGGTGTAAGCGAGGTGGGTCGATCCGGGCAGCTAAAGAGGTGTCGTGTGTCATGTGGTACAGCCCCACACGTGTCACATGTGTTTTCGATTTCAGGATTTATTCTATCTATGTACGCGTTCAACATATCCACATATGCGACCATCCAGAACGGAGCTGGGACAGTGTAGATTGTGTTTTGCGAGGAAGTTTTTTTTCTTCAGGAGCGATTTTAAGTGGAGGTGTTTGAAGCACTCTGTCGTTGTCGTAGCTGCTCACTTTTCTCTCTCTCTACTATATTTTTATGGACAGTTTTTGACTGGATTTGATGGTAACGTCATTGATAAAAGAAGGCACATCGGCATTCCAACTACTTAAATATTTCCTGATGCTGCGTGTTGAATTAAGTGCGTTGAGTAGGATATTGCACGAATGTTTGGGTCACTAACACGCTCAGTGACACAGTTCAAGAAAATGTTTAATATCCTTATGCATTTGTGTTTACTTTAATCACAATCCCAGTTCTTAGAGAAATTTGTCGTCAAGGAAATTTTGTCACCGTTTCGCATCTGTTTAACTTTGATAACTCGGAAATGAAATATAGTGTTTAGATTCAACTTGCGAAATGCTCTCTTCCTTGCTATGTATGTAACGTCCATGTCAAACATAACTTACTTTTATTTTTGATACTCAAGCCCATGTTCTGTATCACTTTGGTGCCTGTGTCATGCTACTTTTTACTCATCTTATAGTGTTTAGATTCAACTTGCGAAATGCTCTCTTCCTTGCTATGTCTGTTATGTGCATGTCAAACATAACTTACTTTTATTTTTGATACTCAAGCCGATGTTCTGTATCACTTTGGTGCCTGTGTCATGCTACTTTTTACTCATCTTATAGTGTTTAGATTCAACTTGCGAAATGCTCTCCTCCTTGCTATGTATGTAATTTCCATGTGAAACATAACTTACTTTTATTTTTGCTTTTCAAAATAATTTGTGTAAATGAGCGAGCGCACTGCGTGCAGTGTCTACATAGCGATGGAATTTTATAAATTCATTACTTTATTTTTTTTTTATTCACTTATTTATTCGTCTTTTGACCTTTTTTTTTTAATGTTTGTCTTTCCTTTGCATAATCCTCTTTTTTCTTTCTCTCTGACAAGCACGAAAAAGAAATATATTTGGAAATAGTATTTTATAGAGAAAATGTCGACTGTTTGTTTGGTAGGTAGAGAGTGGGACAAAGAACAAAGTATGAGTTTATAACCTCGTATACCAGTATATCTTTAGGGGTTTTCTGTGAACGCTATGCTATGGGATTGTTCAAATAACATCGTTTACTTTCCACGTCTGTTTATCTATTCGTTACACGATAATTTTCTGGTTAGTTGTTGGACGTTATTGTGCCATCCCATGGCGGTCTTGGCCAGTTTGTATAATGTTTTCCATCGGTAGAACTTTAAGAACATTGACACAGAAGAATTATAAGTTTAAATCTGGGATGAACAGCAGCAATAATGAATTTTGCGCCAATAATAGTACTATATTTATGGGCGGATTTTGGTGTAGTGGTTGAGAATTTGGTGACATGGGGCACTTCTATCGGGGATCCTGGAAATCTGACATTGCTGTCAACTTCAAATTGAAAGACATTCGTAATCATCATCTCTAACTTAAATTAATTCAAATCTGGCAACACTGAGGAATGAAATCAATTCAAAATAGGCTTACGTCAGTCATCCGATACTTAAACACACCTGAGCTCGGTTAATTACATTCTTTACATTTTATCGATGAATCCCTACGGATCGCATCAACTCATTCATACTAGATTTTTATAATTCAGATGAACTTTTTACAAGTAACGAGTAGTAATGGTAATTTTTATTTCCGATTTAACACGTTTAGTACAATGAATTGTAAACTTGTTTTTTTTTTAAGAAAAAACTCCAAACGACGCTTTCGCTGCTAGAAAATTGAAACGAATCTTTTGGGAAAAAAAATACAGACCTCGATGTTCATGATATTTATCTCAAATAATGTAAACATTGTAAATGGATATTTCTTTTTTTTCTTTTTTTTTCTGATTTCTTCTGTCTATATTGAAGGAGCCTAAAGTTAAACCAAATGTGCATAAGGCGGCTTGAGACTCTCAAACCTGGGGTAGTAATATGTTCTCGTGAACATTGATGAACATTTCCAGGAAAAATAAATTCTACATCTAGCTACTTATATTCTCAATAAACTATAAAATTACAAAGAAAAATATATAAAATACAGTCGCTCATTAAAGAAGCATTCACACTAAACAGGGACAGTGACGTGACATTGATTCCCGCTGATCGTAAACTCACATTGATGTACTGCCACTGTCTTGTGCCGGTCTAATATAAACCTGTTTCTTCAACTGCCGGACGGATCACTTGCCGGTCACGTCACTGTCCCTCATTAGTGTGAATGATCCCGAATCACACCAACATACACGACTTGATAAGACGTTTTCAAACACGGATTGTATAACATCCGTGTTTGAAACCTACAACGACAAACGTCTTGTTATAGAGTTAGTTACTCGTATTACGTTGCTCATCCCTATACCCATTCTCTTGAGCTTTTTTAGATTTGTGACGAAAAGTTTCGTCAGATTATTACATTGCGTATGAAGTAAACCTGGGGAATCTTCTGGTTCCTATTTGGTTGTCTGACAAACAATGTCCCGCAAGCTAAAAAATAATTTTAGTTTGACTGAGAAGGTGAGAAGCGTACTTCTATCACGTTACACGCTATCTTCCAATAATTGTTATCGAATATAGTATCGGAGATATCATGATGTTGAGCATGTGATATGTCTGTATTTAGTGAAGCTTTAAGTTAAACTGTTAAATACAAGATAATCTAATTAGGAGTTCAGTATGCACATTAATACAGGGGTTCTCAATGAAATCAGATCATTTTCTCTACAGCATACGAAAATTTTCTCCAAAATGGAATATGTTTTAAAAGATATCGCCGAAAATATCCCACTTGAATTATTCAAGCCTTTATTGTGTGAACGTTAGTGAACTCCATTTTTGACCCCGGTATGCACTTGTATATGTGTATGTATGTATGTTTGCGCGAGTCACAATTTTCATCCATTTACAAGTCACAATTTTCATCCGATTTTGACCAATTTGGTATACCGGTTTTAGGACATGAAGGGAATTTGCTGTATAGTTTTTGCAGGCCCTGGCCTCCTAGGGGCCCAAATATTTTGTTTTTTGAAAATGATTTTTATCTTTTTAGCGGTTTGTTGTAGAAACGTAAAATTTTGATATGCTATTGCTGGGGAGCAGGGCCCATGGTCACCTTTTTCCTTTATTTCCAGAATCAGTCTCTGTTTAATTAAATGTTCCAGCACTTTTCCGATGGTATCTAACATACAAACCATGTCATTAGCCGAAGATGTTTGGATTTCTTCTAATAAATCCGTATTAATGCTATTTCATAGACTCAAAACTTTTGTACACCTAATAACCTAATAAAAATCATAGATAGAAAAAGTTCTAAAGTCTATAAACTTACTAGGTAAGAACGTAATTAAAGAGCTTCTGTCAGTCCGAAGCTTGAAATTTATCTACGAAAATATTTTGAAAAGTTCATTTTTAATTTATGATGCCTACAAGATCGTTCACACGATGCAAAACAATTAAATTGAAATTAAAAAAAAAGAAGTTCAAGGTAACTGTCATTGTATTTCCCCACAGAAAATTCCCCTAATTTTCCGCAAGACCATTTTCCTTACAAATGTGGAATATCTAATCTCGCACACCAGTTTTTTAGTTGAAATAATTCTGCCTGTTCGAGGATATACTTCAGATGGGCGCGTACATAATAATACAAAACAATTTCCCGGCAATTTTTTTTTGATAGCTAATTCAAGCACAGAATTTTTGGTGTCAGTTGTTGGTTACAAAAGGCATTTATTTTGGTTTAATGTCTTTTTCTAACAATACCTAAATATATCTTTATATATAAAAGGCAATATCCTGAGTGACTGATCAACGTAGAGCCGAAAATATTAATGCTACAGACTTGAATTTGGCAGGGACCTTCGTTGCACCATTTAAGTGTGCACTAAAAAGTATTTTGCAAAATTTGAATTTTAAGGGGTAGAAATCGCGAAAAGTAAACAATCCCCATAAGAAATACATTGGAGCGAGAGAGATAACATGATACATGAACATGTATATGCAACCATACAACAGCGTAGAACGACCATGCCTCTAAGGCGCCAAGCTATAGGCCGTAGCGAAGCACGGACGAAACAGCTAGTTTATGTTACAAAAGAGACAGAGCAATAGTGTGTCAAGAATAGTATCATTAATTTATTACACAATTCTCTTGTCGTCACTCATTGGAAACGAACGTGTTAAATCTGTTGTTAATATTGTCTAAAGAAATGGAAGAAGAACTCATAAATAAAGTACTGCCAACATAAATCAAGATGTCAGAACTATTAGTCGATCTTCTTGTGTGAGTAACAAATAATAATTGCAACAAATAACCTGATTTTAACACTGCCACACGTTCGGTGCTACCACAATCAATATATATATATGTACCACACACAGTGTGCATGTCATATGTCACAAAATGACATTAATTAATGGATTTGTCCAATATGTCAGCACGCCCGGTTTTATGATCGAATTCTTCAAAGTACATGCGCTTGTTAATTTCTAGGAAAAGTTTCTGAATTAACAATAAATGTTTATGTGATCCAATAACATGTTCAACTAAATGATCTTCCCTTCTACTAATTGATGATTCCCTCGTCAAGGATATCAAATATTTTGAAGAGGTTAAGTATTGGATGGTGAATCGCATCCTCTAAACTCTCTAGAGAAAACATACGAAAACAATGGGATTGAGAAAAATAACAAAAACACCATCAGAGATAGATGAAATGTGCGTCCAGTGCATCCTCTGGACTCTAGAGAAAGCAGACGAAAACAATGGGATTGATAAAAATAACAAAAATGCCATCAGATATAAATGATTAAATGAAATGTGCGTCCAGTGCATTCTCTAGACTCTAGAGAAAACATACGGAAACAATGAGATTTATAATTTATAAAAATAACAAAAACACCATCAGAGAGAGATGAAATGTGCGTCCAGTGCATCCTTTGGACTCTAGAGAAAGCAGACGAAAACAATGAGATTGATAAAAATAACAAAAACACCATCAGAGATAGATGAAATGTGCGCCCAGTGCATCCTTTGGACTTTAGATAAAGCAGACGAAAACAATGAGATTGAAAAAATAACAAAAATACCATCAGAGATGATAGATGAAATGTGCGTCCAGTGCATTCTTTAGACTCTGTAGAGAAAACAGACGAAAACAATGAGATTGATAAAATAACAAGAACACCATCAAATCCGTTTTGAAGTAACC
>CM022879.1:23826437-23854512 GCA_012654025.1 Pachypsylla venusta | reverse complement strand
TTTTCTCATATAGTAGACTCATATAGTATAGGCAAACTTTTTTCAATTATTGTCTTCTCAGAGAACATTTATTGTAATCATAATTAATATGCTACTGTTCTCATCGAATTCATTAAAGATAGTGAAATATTTAGACATTGCTAATGCAAGAAACTCCGATGTTTCTTGAACTGGCAAATGTTTAAATAAATCTGAATTCAATTCATTTCTGTAGGCTATCACCCAGTAGATATCTGATGTCTTAAATTCATGTAGGAAGTAAAGCGTGACCAAAAAGAAGAGGGCTGGAAACTGAAATCAGAATGATGTGATCAAAACAATTGATATTTGTATAGGTTCACAACAGTACTGTTGATTGCCAATGCTGAATGAATGTCCGAACATTTTTCATATTGGTGGAAGAGGGAAAAATATAAATTGCGATCATTTTGAACCACTCACTGATCAATGGATCATTGGACCTTGACATTTGGTACTGGTTGATGTTAATCTTACTCCTAGTACAGGGTTTCCGAACGACCTGTAAAACCCGGTAATATAAAATTTGATAAATATGTCCAAACGTCTTAAATGTGTCAAGAAATGACACCAAACTTCGAGGACCAACTAGATTACTAGACCTGAAATACGACCCACATATGGATCATTTTTATTATTATTCAACTGGTTGTAAATTTCTATTAAGACTGCAATTAACACTGCGACCTTTATTTAAATATTTCTGTGACCAGTAAGGAGTTAGATTCGAACTGGTTACGAATCCACTACCTCAACCAACTGAGCTACTGCGTTTGCTATCAGAGTTAAGTGGCAAAAGTGCCACCTCGGTCAAAGGGACTATTTTCTATTCGATCCTTGGATTTGTATTTTCCTAGCTGAATTTTTCCCAATAATAAACCAAAACACGTCAATTGACTGTCCGTTTGCGTGAATGAACGCCAAATACTTACATAGGGTCAAGGTAAGAGGAGCGTTATAACCGTACAGGACAACTCCGTTCGAAGGTGAGGTCTTCTAAAAAGAATGGCCATTGGCTAACGCTCATTAGAGATATCACGATTTCCTCAGCTTTAACTCGATCTAACACTTTCTCTTCAGTTTTTTTGAAGGACATCTTTGAACAAAAATTGGTGATTTCATTCTGTAATTGATCATTGATTTTATAGATTTGTGGTCACCAGCATAATCGCAGACCACTAACTCATCCCCAAAAAAATTGATGGACCACCAGCTACAAAAGTGATGATGAAGGGAGGGGGGGGAGAAAAATTTTATGGTAATAAAGATTCTTTGTTAGTTTATTACCTTATTCAAACTTAGTAGAACAAAGCTAATACAACTTAATGCGAATTCTGCTGTTGTTTGTTTCCAATCAGTTCATTGAGGTGTGGTTCTGAAATGTCGTCGCGGATCCAGAGTACATTTATTACCGAATTGATAGTTTGTTTTGTGCAACATCAAGGGCTTCTTTGTCACCAATATATATCAATAAGATAGACACCAGATCAACATAGTCTTTAGTAAAACGAGTGTCTCGGAGGGAAATGACAGTGGACCTTGGAACTACGTAGTCTACACCTTTCCTGCATGTATTCAGTCCGGTTTCCGCTTCTGTCCAGTTTTTTCCGACATGAAGGCTATTCCTGTTTCGGAACGCGTTTGGTTCTTCGTAGTTTCTGTTTTCTAATATCGTAGTATTTAACCTCCAACATCGTCATTCTAAAATATTGATATTTCTTTTCCAAGCTTCCAAACAGCATAATCCCAAAATATCCCAGCGTTTTCCTTTCTTCTCCGTAGAACATCTCCAATTTTCATCGTCTTCTTCTAAACAAAATGAATCCATCCACCGTGGCTAGATCGCAGTTGCTGAACATTATAGTGCGCAGGTCCTTCCAATATAATATTTAAATCTAGACTGCCTATTAGGCTAAGTTCGGACATGTGCTGGAAGCGTGTATGACGTGTGTGCTTATCCCTTATCGTTCCTCACCGATCCGATTCCTGTGGCAACAACGGACTGGTGTCGGATTGGAAGGGTGCATTGATAGGTGTGTTCCGCCCTTGAAGACTTTAGGTATTTACACGTGGTATATAGCGGATGAAGCCATGATGGGCAATAGATAGTGTTTGCTAATAAAATTCATACCTAGTCATGTAAAGGTAATAATAAATAACCTGACTTAGATTTTCCGATCGATAGTTGTTGTTCGGTCATGCTGGGTTGTTGGGTATCTCCCCTCCCAACCAAGTACTCTGGTACTCTCTAAGGTTGGGTGCTTAGATTTTTTTATTAATATTTCAAGATAATATTAACGATTGTTTGGTTAATGGTAGGTAAACCAGTTACATGTTGTTATTATTAAAAATTAACAGCGTGATTCTGTTGCTCATTTTTAAAGTGAACTGATTTTACAGGGAGGTTAAGAGACAATGCACGTAAATCGTATACTCTAATGGGTTTATAATTATTATTATTATCGATGAATTTTTTAAAGCGATTTTTTTTCTTTTCAATGAGGGTAAAGTTTCATTTTTCTATAAGCGACTGTCCATCTTAGATAATACAGGGTGATTCAGGTTGTTTGTATCAAGGAAATACGAGTTGTAGAATATGAAAAAAGAATCACTTTTTACAGGTGTGACTTTTTTGTTTAGGCCTTAGATTGGGAGTTATCGCTAAAAACGTTATTTTTTTTCGATGAGCTCATAACTCCTTTAAAAACGATCCAATTTTTAAAAATTAAAATGATCTGAAAAGCTAATTTTAAGCTGCATTTTTTTACAGGGTGTCTACCAGACTGGAAATCCTGGAATACCTGGAATTGTCAGGGAATTTTTAGCAGACTGGAAATATCAGGGANAAAAAAAAAAAAAAAAAAAAAATTAGCGATAACTCCCAAACTAAGGCCTAAACAAAAAAGTCACATCTGTAAAACGTGATTATTTTTTCATGTTCTACACCTCCTAGTCCCTGAATCACCCTGCATACATCAGTGTGAGTCTTACATTAGAGATCCACGGAAAATGCATCATATCTTTACCTACAAACGAAATAGGCGCAGTGAACTACTCGTTTGAACTTCAAGACAATTCAGCCTATATTTTTAAATTAAGACCTCACTTCAATAAATTGGCCGCCGTGATGGTGGCCCCAAAAGTAATCATCAAATTCTATGAACATAGTAAATGTGCAATGCGCATATCAAGTTTGATCAAAATCGAGCAAGGAGTTCGAGAGTTATCGTGTTACAAACAGATGTTTAAAGAAGAATCGTGCTGTTAAAACTAGCACCTAATATCTGTGAACTCTAGTCATCACTTAGTTAAATGGCTACCATGAGACCCGGGTTGAGCACCTACTTCTGTAACGCTAGTCATCACTTAGTTAAAATAGCTACCGCGAGACCCGGGTTGAGCCCCACTTCTGTGAACTCTAGTCATCACTTAGTTAAAATGGCTACTACGAGGCCGGGTTGCCCAATAGGGCCCAAAACAAATTCGTAACATAATAAATATCAATACCAAATTTCATCAAAATCGGACAAGGTGTTCATGAGTTCGACAAACAGACTTCCCCCAATATTTAGCAATTGAATTGTATCGTAAGTTGGATCCCTAAAGAACGCATCAGGTGTACTATTTAGAATACACTTTACATTACTTATGAGGGTATCAATAATTAAAGCTTCCTTCACTTTTAATTCAAATCGGTTTGTATTTAAATTTGTACAAAGCTTCCATATTTCTTGATATGGGGAAACAAAATGATGATGAACAATTATGTTGAGTGTATGTACATCATCGGCATTTATATTTAGAGATAAAAAATATGTTGTACGAGATCGTTTGTAGTCATTTGTTTTGGTCGTCTTCGGTGAATTTTTAGTAATTAAAAAATAAACCAGTTTCCAAGAACTTGCTANTTATACATGTGTATGTATTTTTATTTCACATAAATATTGTCTACACCACATAAAATTATTAGCCGATTGTAATCCCCCCCCCCCCCTTCATCGATTGCTCTATATCCGCCTTTACTCTTGCTTGGATTCGAACCAAGATCTGAATCGTCTCCGGATTTAAGTGTTTAATAGAATCATTGAGAGTGGAAGCATCTTACTAACATTATGAACCATTCAGTGTGATATTATTTTGATGATTTTTCCAGAAACTATCAAGGCCATCCAAATTTTATAATCCATGAACCTCTTTCCCATTAGGGTGCCCACAGACAGCTGCATACTTCCTGATCTTATCACATAGCACACATTTTCGCATATATGCAAGAAAATAGAATCCATAGTTCTTATGGGAATGTGCAGATATAGACATTTGCAGACTCCCATAAGAACCTGTGTTTATGTTTTTCCTTGCATATATGTGAAGATATGTACTTTGAGATAAAGACAGTAAGTATGCGACTGTCTGCGAGCACATTTAATCGCGATATGCCCCCCCCGGCCCGAATGGAATTCACAAATGATTCTATAGATGGCAACATCCGTTTTAAATACCTATACACTGTGAACACAATCATGTATCTATAGAGGCGATCACACACCTCACGTTTTAAACATGGATAACACCAGTGGCACCCTTGCGGTACAATTTTCTCCGTATATGCAAGAGAAAACTTATCGTGAGAACATTCTCATTTAAAATGTATACCTATGGTCACTGAGGTCGGAATTCAGTCATCACTTGAGAAAAATAAGTACCCAAGAGCACTAAAATAAATACTTAGGTGTTCTAGATAAGAACTAATAGATTTTAATGAGTTTCAATTTTTTAATGATTTGAAATTGAAACTCATTAAAATCTCAAGTGGTCGAATGCTCCCTTTTTTCAATAGAGAGCGCCGTACTAAAGTGTTCCGCAATATCAATGTTTTCAATTAATATTTAAAAAAAAATTTCCAGATAAGAACTAATAATTTTGTGAATATGGGTACTACTAATCTTGTGTAGACTTCACTCAGTTAAAATGACTACCATTAAGGTCCCGATAGGCCAATTAAAATATCGTTGATATTTTAATGAGTTTCTAAAGATTATTTTCTCAAATAAAAGTTCACTTGAGATTTTCTCAAGTCAAAACTCAAGTAAGGTCACTAAGAGTAAGTTAAGTGCCTGAGTAAAAAAATCTTCCTCAAGGGCCCCATTGATTTTTTTTTTACATATGAATATTTACTGTGAGATTTGCGGTGCTACCAGTTCAATGCTCATCTTACCTTGGAGTGGAGTAAGATTTTTTCCCCAAGGAAATTGAGAAAAAATTTAACTTTATCTTTTTGTCTATGAATTGAAAATTTAGCTGGATATGGAGGGTTGGCTATCTACCAGCCCTGCGGGCTAGCTTCCAACATGTCGACAACAAAGAGATGAATAGGAAGGGTTGGCTATCTACCAGCCCATCTGCGTAGTTTCTAACATGTCGACAGGAAAGAGATGATTATGGAGGGTTGGCTATCTAGCAGCCCTGCTGCCTAGCTTCCAACATGTCGATAACAAAGAGATGGATATGGAGGGTGGGCTATCTACCAGCCTAGCCGCTTAGCTTCCAACATAACAAAGAGATGGATATGGAGGGTTGACTATTTACCAGCCCTGCCTCCTAGCTTCCAACATGTCGACGACAAAGAGATGATTATGGAGAGTTGGCTATCTAGCAGCCCTGCTGCCTAGCTTCCAACATGTCGATAACAAAGAGATGGATATGGAGGGTGGGCTATCTACCAGCCTAGCCAGCTAGCTTCCAGCATGTCGACAACGAAGTGATGGATATGGGGGTCGGCTATCTACCAGCCCAGCCGGCTAGCTTCCAGCATGTCTCAACAAAGAGATGGATATGGAGGGTGGGCTATCTACCATCCCAGCCGGCTAGCTTCCAGCATTTCTCCAACAAAGAGATGGATATGGAGGGTGGGCTATCTACCATTACCAGGCCAGCCGGCTATCTTCCAGCATGTCGATAATTAAAGAGATGGATATGGAGGGTGGGCTATCTACCATTACCAGCCAGCTAGCTTTCAACATGTCGACAACAAAGAGATGGATATGAAGGGTTGGCTATCTACCAGCCCAGCCGGCTAGCTTCCAGCAAAGACTTGCGGAATCAGACGAGAATGTTTTAATTGCAAATTCAATTTAAAGAAATATTTGTTTTTTTGCATTTCATTATTGTTGTTGGTTGTACTTCCTCAAAGTTTGTTGTGGAAAGAAGAAGCATTGTAAAAGTGCGTCTGTTGTAATGTAAAGCCAAACCAGACCAATTAAGCCACTTCAGTATTAAAACACTAAAAGAGCGCTCCCTGATTTAATGACTTAATTGCCCAGCAAAATATTTGACGACGCCCCTCTTCTTGATGCTTCATTTAAGGATATCTTCCTAGCATTGTGGGTTTCACCTAACTTCATTGCTTCATTCCCAAGATATCTCTACTACAGTTAAGTCATTTTAACCCATCTTTAGATAGGAAGCTTAATAATGTAGGACAGTTTTATTCTTCACAAAAAATCGTTAGTTCAAATCTACCATAAGATATTTGATCCAATAAAGTGAATTCTAGTTTTATCTCCACGATATTTTAAAACGTCAGTTTTGCACGAATGACCCTAAAACGTCTTGTCCGATTTTGATGAAACTTGATGTTCATGCAATTAACAAATTAGGTTTGGTCTCTATGGGCTACCCGGGTCCAAATGCGTACAAAATTTGATTGAGGTCTACAATTCGGACAAAGATGTGATAGTATTTTTTGAATGATCTTTTAATGGCGATGACGATTAGCTTAAAAATTGGAAATGCATGTCAGGGATTTTGAAATTTGAGACTGCAGATGCCTAGGGACCTTGTCCAAATGTACAGGCTGAGCCGCCGCTATTGGCGACAATTAAATTACATCATTTCTCTTGTTTTATTCATTTGTGGCATTATCGTGTCGATGTTGAGAGTTATAACTGTATATGCTGAGCCGCCGCTATTGGCGACAATTAAATTACATCATCTCTCTTTTTTTATTCACTCGTGGCATTATCCTGTCCTATGTTGAGATGTATGAGACTGCAGATCCAAATATGAGACTGCCGATACTTGGGGACCTTGTATTACAGTATATGCTGAGCCGCCGATATTGGCGACAATTAAATTATATCATCTCCCTTGTTTCATTCATTCGTGGCCTTACCCTGTCCTATTAAATTATATCATCTCTCTTTTTTTATTCACTCGTGGCATTATCCTGTCCTATGTTGAGATGTATGAGACTGCAGATACTTGTGTATGCTTCTTGAAGGCTGATAATTATAATCAGTGTGAACCACTGCTTTATAAAAGAGACAGTACACAGGAAACATAATGATTTTTCGATTTCTTTTCTATATTATTTTTACCATCAGCACAGGTGGACTCGGCCCGAGAGAATGTCACCCTCAAGTATCTTCTCACCATCTTGGGCATGATTTACTTTTCCTCCTTTAAAGTCAATGAGGGGTAAATGGATTGCAAGAAATTACGTCTTCTCTTGTTTGACAAACCAAAAAACGAAGCAGAGAATGGCGAGGGAGCATTGTATTATGACAATCATGGTATAATGTTTCAGTTGATCATTTCCTTCTTGTTGTTCGCATAGTGCTTGCTTGCTTAGTACTTTGGTGATGTTCTGTTTTCAGTCCAATTTTAATGTCTGCACGCCGTAGAATTCTTTGTTCTGATCCCAATCTAAACTTTGAACTTTTTGTTAAAGCCATGAAACTTCCTGAGCATGTTCCTTTTAATTTCAGCTGGGAATATTCTGTTCACTTCTTCTTGAACCGGTGGCGGTGGATTCATTAGCATCCGTCATTCAATTTCATTTTCCTTTTGACCGAGTTTCCTTAATAGTCATGTAAATTATATACAGCGTGTCCCAGAATGACCGGTCACTACCCTTTGAACGGCTTGNCCCCCCCCAAATTTTGATCGGCTTGAAATTTTTGAATTTCGAAAAGCTCTAGGGATGGGAAAAGGGCCATGGCCAATCGAATGGTGAGGTCCAATTTCGACCCCCCGGAAGTGACTTTTATTGACAAAGGGTGTCGATTTCTCAGCAACTTTAAATGGAATGGTACAAATATTTTTTGTTCAAATAAAATAAGGAAATACTTTGAAACCCTTATTGTGATCCATAAAGAGTTTCTCACCTACCTAAAGCTTCAAAAGTGTACATTTTTATTTTTATCAGTGTCGTAAGAGGACAAAGGCAAGTCTCATTTTTTTTCTTGAAGTTAAAAAAAAAGCCGTTTAAAAAGCGGCAATTTACGGGTAGAAAGTCTGTTGTAAAGTGGTTATCTGGTTATTTTGAACAAATAGTGATGATAAGTAACACCAAGCTGTTTAAAAGTTGTTTAGGGGGGTGACCGGTCATTCTGGGGCACGCTGTATACACCGCACTGTCTTGAAATGGCCACAATGATGCCCCGGTTTGCCTATTATGGTCCAAAATCAACCAAAGTTTCATAAAAATGGTACCAAGCGTTCGATAGTTATCGAAAAAGACAATAATATAAAAGCAAAACAAAAAACGTGAAAGAAAAGACCTCATTTCGATCGATCAACAAAAAACATGTACAGATGACCAAATTGGGTCATTCACAAAACCAAGTTTCGGAAGTACAGTTTAAATTAGCGCTAACGGTCCTATATACCAAATTTAATTCAAACTTTCTACGATTTGCGGTTTGTAGGTATACAGGGCCGTTTTAAATTTTAGGCTTATTTTTTTCAACGACTGTTTTTAAACAGAATTATAAAATTTCCAATTAGTTTCTAACTTTGGACTGTCCTCTCTTACAATTTTTCTTCAAAATTGTCGAGTTTCAGTTCTGATATCTGAAAATTGATTGAGACCACAATCAAATGATATTAGCAGGATACTTTTGTTTCATTCTATGTTTTTGAAGTTCCATTCCTGTCTATTTTTCGGTATCTCTTATCATACGCACGCATCTTTATATATAAAAGGCAATGTCCTGAGAGACTGATCAACGTAGAGCCGAAACTATTAATGCTACAGACTTGAAAATTCTACCCCTTAAATTTTAATTTTAAAGGGTAGAAATCGCGAAAAGTAAACAATCCCCACAAGAAATACAATGGAGCGAGAGAGATAGCATGATCCATCATTTAAAATATGCGCGGGCGAAGCCGCGATCGGGGGATGCTAGTATGTTCATAAATTAAGTCAAATGAACCTTTTCGTTGTAAATTCCAAATTTTCTTATGAATTTAGTTTTGACTAACGCCAAAAAATGTTGTATCCCAATATGTATTTTATTTTACATAATTATATGTTTCGTATGAATGGGTAGAACCCACACGTTCAAACATTTTGAGATACGAGAATGAAAGAGACCCAGACTGATTCATTAAAAAGATATGATAAGCCATGGTCAACAAAAATGCACAGTTAAATAAAACAACCAACAGGTCCGGACCGTTAATAAATATTAAGTTAGGATCAATAGTTTTTTTTTTTTAAAAAAAAAAAAAAAAAAAAAAACAGTTTAATTTACGTTAAAAAATGGGGCTGCAGATTGACCCCCTGAAGCTTTAAATTAGTTGCCCATTGTTTCGTACAATCTCCCACATGCACCGAGAACTTCTTCTTTCTCATGCATTAATCGAACTGTGACTGTTGGTTCATTTAAATGAACTATTGAATTTAAATCTGAATCTTGTAGTACTTATTTAACCAAAAGTTCAATATACTTGAACAAATTTATATTAGACATGCTAATTAGTAACTTTAAAAAACACCCGATCCCAGCCCGCTTCATACCGATTCAGATCAAAAATAAAGCCGCCCGGCATGATGTAGACGCATCGGCAATGCCGAGCTAAAGATCCCGGCTTTGTCATTTTGATTTCAAGAATTAATAAAGTACCTAGCGTGAAATACGGGAGATGTATATCTTGAAATCGTACATGGTTGAATGGTACGAATCTCCTGTCGCAAGAAAGCGTAGGGTCACTGCAAGACGTTCGTTTGGGGGATGGCTTCCCTGAATGACGTATTTTGTCTGCTGATCTCTGGTCCAATCATATGGAGTAAAACTTCAAAATCTAAACTCTTCATTCTGAAGTTTTTGCAATACTTTCCCTCCCTCTACGGATGCTAGGGCGTATCCAAAACCGCCTTGGTATTGGTGGGAACCGTTGGTTTGCTGCAACTTCGATAATAATCGCAGCAGCAGCTGCGAGAACAGCATTATCCTCTTCGACGTTCATGATAAGACTGAATGAAAAAGCCGAGTCATGTGCAGATGATGCCTCTAAATATGAAATAGACAATGTGGACGTGCCAGCTCCGGCAGCTTTACACTTCAGCCTCTATTTGTGTATTGAGGTTAGCTTGCTTCTCTAGCGAATCATTGGGTGGGTCACTTACCTCTAAACAAGAACTCATCATCATTTCGCCAAGAATACGGCTCAAACTAACTGAATAGATAGTTTGAGTAGTCTTCTTGGTAAAATGATGGTGAGTTCTTGTTTAGGGAAAGCATTCTTCTTGGTGAAATGATGATGAGTTCTGGTTTAGGGAAAGCATTCTTCTTGGTGAAATGATGATGAGTTCTTGTTTAGGGAAAGCATTCTTCTTGATGAAGTGATGATGATTTCTTGTTTAGGGAAAACATTCTTCTTGGTGAAATGATGATGAGTTCTTTTTTAGTGAAAGCATCCTTCTTTTGTGAAATGATGATGAGTTCTGCTTTAGGGAAGGCATTCTTCTTGGTGAAATGATGATGAGTCTGGTTTAGGGAAAGCATTCTTCTTGGTGAAGTGATGATGAGTTCTTGTTTAGGGAAAGCATTTTTTCTTGGTGAAATGATGATGAGTTCTGCTTTAGGGAAAGCATTCTTCTTGGTGAAATGATGATGAGTCTGGTTTGGGGAAAGCATTCTTCTTGGTGAAATGATGATGAGTTCTGGTTTAGGGAAAGCATTCTTTTTGGTGAAATGATGATGAGTTCTGGTTTAGGGAAAGCATTCTTCTTGGTGAAATGACGATGAGTTCTTGTTAAGGAAAAGCATTCTTCTTGGTGAAATGATGATGAGTTCTGGTTTGGGGAAAGTATTCTTCTTGGTGAAGTGATGATGAGTTCTTGTTTAGGGAAAGCATTCTTCTTGGTGAAATGATGATGAGTTCTGGTTTAGGGAAAGCATTCTTCTTGGTGAAATGATGATGCATTCTTGTTTAGGGAAAGCATTCTTCTTGATGAAGTGATGATGAGTTCATGTTTAGGGAAAGCGTTCTTCTTGATGAAGTGATGATGAGTTTTGGTTTAGGGAAAGCATTCTTCTTGGTGAAGTGATGATACATTTTTGTTTAGGGAAAACATTCTTCTTGATGAAATGATGATGAGTTCTTGTTTAGGGAAAGCATTCTTCTTGATGAAGTGATGATGAGTTCTTTTTTAGTGAAAGCATCCTTCTTTTGTGAAATGATGATGCATTTTTGTTTAGGGAAAGCATTCTTCTTGGTGAAGTGATGATGAGTTCTTGTTTAGGGAAAGAATTCTTGACTCCAGTTATGTGTTATGTAGTAGGCTGTTTCCTCGTACTGTACCCATAGGTGGCCACATTGAATAAAAGAATGATCAAAATGAGCGAAAAAAGTGAATCAGTTTATACTACTATTCGGACTTATTGACTGAACAAAATGAGCCATATAATTGAATTAGTTCAGACTAACTCTAATTGAACCACACATTCAATTGAACTATCTCTACCACCTAGAGACTGAAGATAGTGTATAGTTACACTAAAAATACCTTGCGGCCAAAAATCATCCAAGCTCAAAATCAAAGTTGGTTTTTTACTGGGTGGATCATCATATGAACGAGATCTTTTTGAAGCGGTCGATATGAGGTGACTGTACAGATTTTGATGGCCCTTGGTCGGCACTGTAATGGGGTGCGTTCCCGGTCGTCCTGGTACGTAGAACGGTCTACCCGTATTACAATTCCTCGATGTACTACAACCAGAGTCGTTCGTATAATAGCCAGCCACCGTGATCTACTGGCTCACAGAAGGCGAGTGTTTGGGTTTGAAATCTATCCAGAACAATGTTTATGAAATGACTATTTAGCCCATTAAAATGTTACATTTTTATATGCATTTTGTTTTGATTGTTATTGTACCCGCTGAATACACTACTGTCCCACTGGTCAGTTCTCTCCAGTAGATCGCCGGATAATTAGGTTGACCCGAAATCTAGAAGATATCCTTTGCTCGGTTACCAATATATTCTAATATCAGCTTGATATGGGTTGGAGGAGTAGTGGTAAGGCACTCCGACAGGTAAACAGTAGGCCGTGGGTTCAAAGTCAGCCATCCTATGGAATTTTATCCTCATAAATTTGAAATATTTATCACGTAATACTAGCACCACAACAGTTGAACACTCCTAAGTCTTATCTGTGGACCAGTTGTCGACTCTCGGTCCGGAGGTTGTGGGTTCGAATCCCGCCCGGAGCGAGAATTGTCTGATCGAATTTTATCGTTTTCGGAACGGCATGGCTGTAAAAGGAGTGCCCTGAAGTGTCGCGAAACCGGTTCCGGGGCAGTAATGCGAAAGCGGTTCCGGGGCATAACTTTTTTTTTAAAAAAAAAATCTTATTTGGGCAGTATAAAGATGGATTATTATTATTGACTTTCTATATTACTAATATATAGAGATGCACTTCTTCCGTACCACGCTGTATCTGGAATATCATTTGTACGAATCAAAAACACAGGGTGAACAGAAAGAGTTTTCTTAGATTTTCAAACTTTGTTACATTAATACAGGGTAGTGTTATACAGGAGTACGTGTACAAGATTTTCAGCAGTGTTTGGAAGCACCCGTATTTTCACAACTATACGTTTTGTGAACTGTGGATCTCTCAGTTAAAATGGCTACGATTTGGTCCCGGGTGTCAGCTAATTCCATGAACCTAATAAATGGCCATAACAAGTTGGATTAAAATTGAACAATGCGGTCGAAAGTTAGCATGGAACAAACAGACAGACAAACAGTTTTAAGAAAAACCTCGGTGTTTAAACTAGATCTCACATTGTTCGATTATTTAAAACTAAAGTATTTCTTTCCATGTCTCTTTTTCCAAGAACTATTGAGTGAATTCAAACATTGAAAATTTATTTGCTAAGTTGCAAATCCGCAAATGTACGTTTAAATTATTGTTCACACTTTATGTGATACTTTGTCAATGATCTCTATGATAATGTTGTTTTTTTTTATATTTAATATCATTTACTCATGTGATGTTGCGTGGTATAGAACATGTTCTTGGTTCAGTTAGATGCTTCTTCACGTACAGGATGAAACAAATTGCGGCCAGATTCTCACACATTCTATACACCAAACAATAGTGCTTATTTATACAGCCCGAATAGGACGAAAGAGTCCTATTTTGCTATTATTATGTGGTAAATATCTCAAATTCATGAAGTCAGAACGTTTTACCACTACACCACCATAAGCAAACATGTTTGTTGCTGCAGATCGTGCGTCTCCAGCGTTGTCAAATAAATGAACTAGCCATCCTAACAGTCTACTATCTACTAGTGGATCAAGATGATCAGGTGTTCACATTAGTGTTGTAGTCATTTATAGAAAAAAATATCTTAATCAAATTTAAAAAAAAATCATTTTCAAGAATCAAAATATTGGGCCCCCAGGGGAGGTTAGGCCCCAAATATTTCAAAATCGAAAAGCCCATAACACCAGCCATAACATATCGAAGGCTTGCATGGAAGGCTATGGGAAAATATCCATTGGTTGGTTCGGTAGTATTTTGACCCGATAAAGACTAGGAAGCTCAAAACAAGACCTCTTTGCATGAAAGGCTATGGAAAAATTGTCATTTGTTCGGTATGATTTTGACCCGATAAAGACTAGGAAGCTCAAAACGGGACCCCTTTGCATGAAAGGCAATTGAAAAATGGCCATTTGTTCGGTAGTATTTTGACCCGATAAAGACTAGGAAACTCAAAACGAGACCTCTTTGCATGAAAGGCTATGGAAAAATGGCCATTTGTTCGGTAGTATTTTGACCCGATAAAGACTAGGAAGCTCAAAACGAGACCTCATTGCATGAAAGGCTATGTGAAAATGTCCATTTGTTCGGTAATATTTTAACCCGATAAAGACTAGGAAGCTCAAAACGAGACCTCATTGCATGAAAGGCTATGGAAAAATGGCCATTTATTTGTTCGGTAGTTTTTTGACCCGATAAAGACTAGGAAGCTCAAAACGAGGCCTCATTGCATGAAAGGCTATGGAAAAATGGCCATTTATTTGTTCGGTAGTATTTTGACCCGATAAAGACTAGGAAGCTCAAAACGAGATCTCTTTGCATGAAAGACTATGGGAAAAGGGCCATTTGTTCAGTACGATTTTGACATACTAATATCGAATGGTGACGCGATTATAATGTTGTGGGTTTCTCCCACAGTATCATTCACCAATTGGGTGCAATTGATACTATTTAATTGTTACTAACTTGTATTATTAGTTTGCTGAGTCCCACGGAGCCAATGAGGCGGTACTCTACTTTCATTCATTGATAATGAGACTGGATGCATGATGATGAACGATAGTATGCTAATATCACACAAGGCCAATGTGACACTGAGTAGATTTTTTTTCTTAATGTCTCTTTAACATCTATTTGTCATTCGAGTCGGGGCTTTTACACTCCATTGTAAAACCTAGCTGATGCAAATTGGGATACAATACAATTGCTTAGTATTACAAGATTTTTTTTTGTAAGACACCTGAAAAAACAAGCGCAGCTTGGTAGTCTTGAAATAAATTCCAATGACGGTTTGTCACTATCAACATCAGCTTGTTTGAAATTTTGACACTATAAGGGCCCTCGTTAGTATTCTAAATAATTCCCTGAGCTGCTTCACGCCGGATGGATTTCTTTTATAAATATGTATTTTATAATTATCTGGTGACTGACAAGCAGGGTGAACACGTGAGAACCACACACGTGGGATCCCTGGTAGGTTACTTTGCAAGTATAGTGTGTTCACTGTTCAATCTCCTGGGACAAATCCTATTCCGTGACTCAGATTAGGATTTGTTTGTAAAATGAGAGATAAGTTCGTTATCTTTCTTATCAATAATAAGACGTCATAGACATGATTTTGTCTTAGGTGGCCGTTAAGTGTTTCTAATATCAGACAGTGGTTCTTATCTTTTTTTTTTTTTTTTTTTTTTTTTTTTTTTTTTTTTTTTTTTAAATATGACATGTATTTTAAGAACCCCTCGTTGGTAATTTATCTTAAAAAAATTATAATAAACCAAAANTTTTTTTTCATCATCTCCAGAAAGCTCTTTTATAATATCAGACAGTGGTTCTTATCTTTTTTTTAAATATGGCACCCTAAAAATTTAAATAAACTGTTTTGTAAGAATCTTAGGGAAGTAGAACGGTTTTGATTGGATATTAGATACATTTTTTTTCATCATCTCCAGAAAGCTCTTTTATAATATCAGACAGTGGTTCTTATCTTTTTTTAAATATGACACCCTAAAAATTTAAATAAACTGTTTTGTAAGAATCTTAGGGAAGTAGAACGGTTTTGATTGGATATTAGATACATTTTTTTTTTTCATCATCGCCAGAAAGTGTAATTTCTAACAATCCATAAGTCATACTACTTCAGGGTGACATCCTCACAGACCGAGGAGACCACCTAAGCCGATGTTGTAAATACCTAGAAAGTTCTTTTCAATGTAATTGTTTTGTAACTCATTTTCTTGTGTTACCAACTTGATTTTATCTACTGTTTCCGGGGTTCTTTGTAAATTGTTCGCCTTCATAAGTAGAAACACTTGTAACAACGCTCTAGAAATTCCCTCAATTGGGAAAATCAGATTTTTCTGACGTGTCAGCATACCTATTTGAGGTATACTCACACGTTCAATGTCTTAAATCTTCTCGTAGATGCCGTACTCTCAAAATTACTGTTTCGAGTTTGCAAAATGATAAAGATTGGAATGGGGTTATTAAGAAAGTTTTGATGGCCCACAGATGGGTTCATATTGTGAGACTTCATTGTGAGAGACTTGTCTGTTGAGAGAGGTTTGATAGATGTCTTTAAGAGGACCTTTGTATGCTGGATACGGTTGTAGGAAGTTTGATGTAACACTTGATCAGATCTTATAATTGTGGTGAAATGAGCGCTGATCTTGGTTGTTCGGAGTTTGTGCAAACTGATCTGATCCCCTTTTAGGAAATCTTCTAGGACTTTATACTGCTATGGACTTTCATCTATGGCAATACGATTTCTCTTGTTTATTTTCCTCGCCATGTTCGAGATGACGTCGTACAGTGCTTCTCTATCTTAGTTCGGCAGTGACTGGGTGTCTCTGCTTTACTGCTACTTGGGATCAAGTTTTGCTAAGGTTTATTAGGTTTGGGTGAGGAAGCCAAGCTTTCCTCTGACACCCCCCTATGTCAATAAAGAAAAATGTGAGCGTTAGTTCACATTTTTCTAAGTCGTCCCTGTGCATATAATTCACCATCGTGAGAACGTTTGGTTTGGTTACTTAGCCTTACCTTGTTTGATCCACGGATCCATCTAACTTGTCTGTAGAGCTCTGACCTGAGATTGATCTAACTATGTTTGGTTTGGTGATACACAATCTATCCACTATACAATTCATGATTCTATAGATTTACCGTTTCCTTTGATCTGTTCAATACTCATTTCAGCATCTTCATCAAGTCTGGTTTTTTAGTTAGCAAGCTTGATGTTCTTCTCGATTAGCTACAAAAAGTTTGAACTTTTTATTAAATGATGATGGAGATCAACTTTGTCTGTAACAAAACTATCTTTGTTGTCGATTGGTGGGAATAATTCCTTCGGTCCCTGATTTTTTTATATTATTATTATTTTTACAAATCTATACTTATAAAACGCAAAGCCCAGTTGGTATACTGACTGATAATCAACGTAGCTCCACGATGGCTAAACCTAGAGAGTTGAAACTTGGCACACAGATTACTTTTAGTATGTAGGTGTGTAATAAGAAAGGAAAAAAATCCAAAGTTCAAGTGGGAGCAATTTACCGCCATAAATGACGCTTTTTAGCGTGTTTTTTTGCAATTTTTTTCTGGGCAAACTAAAGGGGGTAACGAAAAATGATCGAGAATNAAAATCGGAATTGAGACGTAAAACTTCGGGATGAGCGGGAAAGCTGAAATTTGATACAAAGGTATTCCACAGTACAAAAGGTAATATCCTTGAGTAAAATATTGAATTTTCTAAATAGGAGCCGTGATCACTCTGGGGTTCGGTTCCACCAAAACTCCAAATTTCGTAACCGTAGCGAAGCACGGGAAAAACAGCTATTATTCTATATATTAATATACAAATCTGTCATTGGTGTTATACCAATGTGCCAGTTAAAGAATCAATTGAAATGGGCGTTAAGCTGTGTCTACTCTATGCCGCCCGACTTGTGTAGACGTGCCGACCGGGTTTGCCAAAGTCGACCCCATCCCAACCCGCTTCATGCCGATCCAGATCAAAGATGCCGACGCGTCATAAAGCCGCCCGGCATAATGTGGACGGATCGGCAATGCCGGGCTGGAGATTGTCATTTTCATTTCAGGAGTTAACTAGACTAACTAGAGTACCTAGCGTGAAATACGGGAGATGTATTCCTTGGATATCTTGAAATTGTACATGTACATGAGTGAATGGTACGAATCTCCTGTCGCAAGAAAGCGTAGATCACTGCAAGACGTTCGTTTGGGGGATGGCTTCCCTGAATGACGTAATTTGTCTGCTGATCTCTGGTCCAATCATACGGAGTAAAACTTCAAAATCTAAACTCTTCATTCTGAAGAGAAACCCAACATCACACCTGTATTCAAAATTCAGCCCGTCGACTTCATCGAGTAACAAATCTTTCATCAAATCGCTGGCACAATACTTTTCCTCCCTCTACGGATGCTAGAGCGTATCCAAAACCGCCTTGGTATTGGTCGGAACCGTTGGTTTGCTGCAACTTCATAATCGCAGCAGCAGCAGCCGCGAGAACAGCATTCTCCTCTTCGACGTTCATGATAAGACTGAATGAAAAAGCCGAGGCGCGTGCCGATGATGCGTCTAAATATGAAATGGAATGAGGACGTGCCGGGCGGCATAGTGTGGACGCAGCTTTAGAGTCCTAGCAAAAGATATCGACATCAAAATGATTTTTTTTTCCTTATGTATCCCGGAAGTAGATCCCGAGATATTTTAGCTGTGACAGAGGACATTATAGAGTACCACTAGCCGCTATGGAATAGCTTATTAGCAATTCTTCGGCAATAGCAAATTATTTGTAAAGAGAATGTTTATTAGAAAATGTAGCGAAAATAAAAATAGCCTTCTCAAAATTTAATGTTTTACGCGTTTTAAGATACCTAGAAGCCAAAAATCATTGGTCGGCTGAATCTCTTTTGACTTAACTTCGACCAAAATGATTGGTCCGTTGGTGTTTAGCCAAATCCGAGTGGTGAAATTTCGAAACGCCGCTCTAGATTACATTTGAACGTAACTGCTAAATTTGCCGAAAACAAGAAGATGCCCAGTTTGTACTGGACATGACAACAAACGTAGAGCTTTTTTTTTTGTCTGCTACGGAAGGGGGGATTCATATGAGGACCGTTCTTTTAGGGTGTAATTGACCGAAATAATTGTGGTCAAGTATTAACACAGCGTTTTTTGTTCAAAGGTCTGTTTGTCTGACTATTCGTTTTGGTATGGATATTCAAAGATTATTAGTTTTTGGATCCTATTGATCTACCAGGGGCCTCATGACGGTCCATTATTTGAGTCCAGTCCGGAGCTCACAGAACTAATAGTGAATCTAATAGATACCGTTCAAGTAACTATTAGACTTGCACTCTGGTGAGTTTTCGTAAGATTTAATGTCGAAAAAAGCTAAAAACTAGAAAAATATGAGAGTGAACAAAAAGATGGCGAGTTTATGGAAATTAGCTCCAAACCAGAAAGAATACAATGTTAGGTTGTTCCGCACAAATGCAATTATTCGGTATTGTGTGCTCTGTTTC
The DNA here is from genome assembly GCA_012654025.1 of Pachypsylla venusta. Taxonomy (NCBI): domain Eukaryota; kingdom Metazoa; phylum Arthropoda; class Insecta; order Hemiptera; family Aphalaridae; genus Pachypsylla; species Pachypsylla venusta. The sequence goes on along the minus strand of CM022879.1, from coordinate 23,835,389 downwards.
ATGTCAGCTAAACTTACTTCAATTGCATGTCTCCGACACGCACACATTCAGGGACCATGTTAATTTGTTTTGTTTCATCAAACTTTATTCTAAAGTTTTCTCTTCAGCTAAATTGGTTTAACTGATTTTAATGCAGTATCATTTCGGAACCGCTAAAAAGCGTTATTTTTGGCGGTAACATGCTTGAACTTTTGATTTTTTCCTTTCTTATTACGCACCTACATTCTAAGAGGGATCTGTGTGCCAAATTTCAAGTCTCTAGGTTTAGCCATCGTGGAGCTATGTTGATTATCAGTCAGTCAGTATACCAACTGGGCTTTGCGTTTTATAAGTGTAGATTGAGGAATCAAGACTGTTGACAATCAACAACCAGGATCAACAGTCTGTTAAGATGTTAACTGGGTTTCTTTCATTAACCACGCCTTTCTACGCCTTGGAAGTTTAACGTAGTTCCTGATTAGGTGACTCTTCATATCTGCCCGAATTGTCATGTCCATAGACTATTGTCCACTAATTATTAAGAAGCCAACATTAATGTAATTATTTATAACAGTATTATCAACCTCTAAATAAATAGTGCCATATGTATGTTTAATTGCACGAATTTTATACCATTCCACATGTAATACTTTTACATTAACTGGAAGGTCAAGCTGGATGAATCAGAAATCAAGGCACTAGATGATTTCAGAGAAATTCAATAAAAACTACCTCACTAAAAACGTTCATTAATTTTACTGGAAACGGGCAATGTGTCCCGCATACTGGCATATTGCGCGTTTCCTGGCACACCTCATTTTTTAGGTGTGTCTAGTCTTAACAACCTTTGAACTGGAGACAGTGACCATTTGATTGGCCAAAAAAATGGTGTTAAGTTTCTCCAGTTGTTGTCACTGTAGCGGTCTTCCTCGTTGTTGGTGGGGGAACATTAAACTTTCCTTCCCATTTTTTCTAGATTAATTTGTTTTAAAAATGATAGAAACGGTTGACATGAGGTTAACGAAAAAGTTTTCATAGCATTTGGCTGGAAATTGTGTTCATCCTGGTACGTAGAATCGGTCATCGTGTGTGTTTCAGCAATATTATTTGCAGTTTAGATAACCGTAGTGTAGTTTTGATATAAGCACTCAGAGTTTGGTGAAACTTCTCACAAGTGTGTTTTGGTTTAACCTGTGTTTGATAGAATCCACGACAAATGTGGTGATGTTTGATAAAACCCACCACAAATGCGGTGATGTTTGGTAAAACCCAACACAAATGTGGCGATGTTTGTTAAAACCCACCACAAATGTGGTGATGCTTGATAAAACCCACCACAAATGTAGTAATGTTTGATAAAACCCACCACATTTGTGGTGATGTTTGATAAAACCCACCACAAATGTTTTGATGTTTGATAAAACCCACCACAAATGTTTTGATGTTTGATAAAACCCACCAATATTAATGTGGTGATGTTTGATAAAACCCACCAGTATTAATGTGGTGATATTTGATTAAACCCACCACAAATGTGGTGATGTTTGATAAAACCCAACACAAATGTGGTGATGTTTGATAAAACTCACTACATAACTCACCACAAATGTTGTGATGTTTGATAAAACCCACCACAAATGTGGTGATGTTTGATAAAACCCACCACAAATGTGGTGATGTTTGATAAAACCCACCACAAATGTGGTGATGTTTCCAACACACATGTGATTATGTTAAAACTCACCACAACCTCTGAACTGGTCAATTGAAGCTTCAAATGTTTTCTGTTTTCAGATGATGAAGCACGCCTGGGACAGCTATGTGACGTATGCTTGGGGTAAGAACGAGCTTAAACCAATTTCAAGGCGAGGACATTCTGGCAGTATATTTGGTGCGGCAGAATTGGGCATGTCAATAATCGATGGTTTGGATACCTTGTACATTATGGGACTCACTGATGAGTATGAGGACGGCAAAAAATGGGTTGCTGAAAGTTTGAGCTTGGATGATAAGGTAAGATTGTATACATTATATTAAGAAATACTTCGCCTATGAGCCATTTTCTATTATTACTATAAGTACCCAATATCGGGGGCGTAACACAATGGATCTGACTGTACCTTTATTATCGTCAAATTTATGTTCTTGTTTATCTATTTTTTTTAAAAAAAAAATTTTTACTCTTTATTATAATTTAATTTATTTATATTTCAAAGAAGACAATTGATAAATACAGAAGAAAGTCATAAAGCAAATTATTTTTGTTCAATTATGGACATCATAGCATTGCACGGTATTGCAATAATTACTCCAATATCATTAATCTATAAGCTTTTTTGTTCAATTATGGACATCATAGCATTACAAGGTCAAGGTATGGCAATAATTACTCCAATATCATTAATCTATATCTATACGCTTATATTTAAAAATTACTTCATACCACTTGTCATTTTTATCATAGCAACTCGGAGACTGAGTTACCTCCAAATACAACCAGACCAAATAGAAAATTCGAAGAAAAAAAAAACTTTTTTCAAATTTTAGACCCGACCAGGATCGAACATGGTTCCTCCCTGCCGAGTGTGGCGCATACTAACCACCACGGAGACGTCATTATTTGGTAAAGTAGAAAAATGGGGGAACTTATGGAGTACCGTTCGGGGTTCACATTGCCAGTGGATAGGGCGTGGAGTTGGAGTTCATTCTCTCATCTTGCTAAGGTAGTAAACGATAGACTGGTGCATGGATCATTGACCTAGCTGATTTTTCCCCTACATGCTCTGTTCAGAAAAAGAGAAATGGGAAATTTCAATATTTTTGCCACGTGTAGTATTGCGCTACATGAAATAGATAGTATACTCCAAGTTAGTGGACGACATTTGGTGTGTTACTGATAGTAGTCGTCTTTGGTTGCAGACAGTATACTCCAAGTTATCTTGGTGTTGGCTATCTTGGAATATAACGACTACATGTTGGATTTAATATTGTCTCTGAGAATTGTTGTTTCAATGTTGCATTGATACTCTCAAAAGCAGACACTGTTTGTAGTAAATGATTGGTCACTGATGTTGTTCAAAGTCATAACCGCGTGGCAGAAAAAAACCTAGGACAAACAGACAGACACACCTTACAAATTGGTTATTATTTGTATCCTTCGTTCAATCAGAATCAGTATAGGGTCACTCTGTTGCCACTTTTGTGAATAGTTCAATCATGTTTTCTACCATACGAGGCCACCAATTTTGTGTACTACGGGACTGGAATCCACTTTTCTTACGGCTCAATTATACAGGGTGTCTAAAAAAAAAAGCAAAGCTCAATATCTTCAGGGGAAATCTAACATTTTTGAAATGAATAGGAAAATAAAAGTTTTTTGAAATTTATTTGATGACGGTTCGATTCCTGGACGAGTCGAAAATTTGATAAAGGTGTTTTCGAAAAACACTCAGCCTCCTGTAGGATGATGAAGTTATTCCTGGACGAGTCGAAAATTTGATAAAGGTTTTTTNACCGCCACAATTAATAATAAAAATAAATATTAGGAATTTGCTGTGAGAAATTTTCACAACTTTGTTCTTTCAATTTTTGTTTTTATGTTTTACTAACGGCTCTAAATCTATCAATTGTACAAGTTGTGCTTATGCCATCAATAATTAGGTTTCTTTTTTTGCCTCAATAATGAACTAATCAACATTCTGTTATGTATCTTAAACCCCAAGTATCTTCCTTCTTCAAAATTCCTTCTGGTCACCGACTCTAAACGTGCTCTCGTCGCTACTAATTCCAACTTTGATAATCCTATTATTTGCAAAATTTTCTCCGCCTGGAACGAGCTGAAAGTCTGTGGAAAACAAATCTGCTTCCTTTGGTAGTTCATTTCTTTTTATTGCAGAAGTTGTGACGGTGTGTGCGATGTGCTGGCTGCCTCGTTACCCTGTACACCGATCGTCATAATATTCGCTATGATGCCTACATTTTATTTCATAATGGTTGTTTTATTTTTTCAATAATAATTTTTATACTCATATGAGAGTAGGTACTAATCCAATATCCAATGAGATGGGACTTCTATCTGCAACCAAACAACACACCAGTCCCATAAAATGTGCCAGTTTGAACTGCCTGTGAAGGCATACAGAAGAAAAACAAATAGAATGACATTTAACAATCATTTTATTGTATTGTGTGAAGACAGGGCTGGAACTATGAAATCAATTAAGGTGCCACAGAAAGTTAAAGACAGGGATGGATCTAATGAAATCAATGAAAGATCCACAGAAAGTTAAAGAGAGGGCTGGAACTATGAAATCAATTAAGGTGCCACAGAAAGTTAAAGACAGGGATAGATCTAATGAAATCAATGAAAGATCCACAGAAAGTTAAAGAGAGGGTCCAACCCATGGAATTTCATCCCCGTGAATATGAGATATTATCAACACCTGGTCCAGTACCCAACCCTTCCACCACCATCACTTTCCTTGATGGACACGGAAAGCAATGATTAGATTTGGGATCCCTGTGGCCTATTAGTTAGAATGGTGCCATTTTAACTAAGAGAGACTGCAGTTCAAACTAATATTTTAATTTAGTTAATTTTTTTCTCTTTCTTTTTTACTTTTGTTCCTAGAAAATTGAACTGTCTGTGTTTGAAACGACAATCAGATTCATAGGCGCCTTTTTGACTTTGTATTCTTTCACTGGGGATCCAATGTATCGGGATAAAGCCGTCCATATTGCTGACAAAATGTTACCCGCATTCAAAACACCAACTGGTATACCTCATGCTCTCATCAATGTGTACACCGGGGTAAGTAAACTTGTGGAACACCGGTCAAGTGCAGGTCGCTGGGGATATAATGTATCGGTACAAAGCCGTCCATATTGCTGACAAAATGTTACCCGCATTCAAAACACCAACTGGTATACCTCATGCTCTCATAAATGTATACACCGGGGTAAGTGAACATGTGGAACACCGGTCAAGTGCAGGTCGGACTCGCTCATTTAGGGTTTTATACTTCAATGTTGCTTAAGTATTCATAGTCAAGTGCAGGTCGGACTCGCTCATATAGGATTCAATGTTGCTTAAGTATTCATAGTCAAGTGCAGGTCGTACTCGCTCATATAGGGTTCTGTACTTCAATGTTGCTTAAGTATTCAAATTTTAAAGCCAAAATTTGAAGGGATGCACCTTTATCTGAAATTTCAATACATTCTAACTTTCTGTGACAAACTCAATTTGGTTCACCTTTTATCTTTAAAACACACATTTGGGTCAGAAACTGAACCAATGGGGGATTCAGGGTTCTAATCCCCTTTTCAAGTTTGAATGCCTCATACGATGATCAAGACCGGTAGGTAACTTTTGTAAGGTTAACACACATCTTTCCCCTGAGCTTCCTTATCTTTTATTAAAGACGTGCAATCGTCGCTGTGGCAATCTAACCCCCCCGTAAATCCTGGTTGCGCCACTGAATTAGGTCCACCTCTTAGGTTGAAACACGGAATTTGCTCATTTTAGTCCATCTCCTCTTGATTTAAGCACAAAAAAGGCAGTTGAGTCTTGGTTGTAACCTGATTTGTGCCCCGATCCTCTAAAATATAACTCTCTAGATTTTCAAGACTTTCATCTGAATAAAAAAATATTGAATGACCTCAGTCGGTCAATAATTTCTGATGAAGTTAAAATCATAAACCACCACATCTATTCATGAAAATTGCACTTACATACAGAAAAAAAATCTAAAAAAAAAATGTCCATTTAGGATTGATGGGTATGCTGTGTCTCCAGGCTTCCAACAAAAATGTTGACAGCAGCACTTTTGTTAATTGTGCAGATAAATATCATGTTATTTTTCTGGTGCAATTTTTGACTTGATACAATGGATATTTTGTAATTTTCAGGACAGCAAGAACTACGCCTGGGCAAGTGGGAGCGCCAGTATTCTCTCTGAGTTTGGCACTCTTCATATGGAATTTTTGTATTTATCTGACGTGACTGGCAATCCGGTCTACAGAGAGAAGGTTGAAAAGATTCGTCATGTAATTGCAAATATAGAAAAACCAAATGGCCTTTATCCAAACTATTTGAACCCAAAAACAGGCCGTTGGGGACAAAGTAAGTATGAACTTTGAACTACTCGCTATGTAAACTTAACATTCTCCGGGCAAATCTTGAAGAGGTGTAGACAGAGCTCCTCTTCTTCTTCTTTTTTTACTTCACCCTTTTTCTCCCAGTATCCATGCTTGTTTCTCCCAATATCCATGGAAACTGCGTAGAATCTAGCTAGTTTGAAAAAGGGTTTTTTAGACTTGGATGTCCTTCCTAACCCAAAACCTTCTGTATTTACACGGGCTTAGGACCTTCACCTAATGAAGCTGTCTTGCTCCCGGTGGCTTCAAAACACCTCTTCAGGGAGCACAAAATCTGAACCAGTGTTTTTCTGGTCACATTAATCATCTTCACGATAGTCGGTTCCACGCACCAGGATGACCTGCAACACATACCATACAGTAACCGTCAAGAACAGTTGATTTTAAAAGAAACAACGCTACCACCATCACTACAATAACCAAGCCTTATCCAGAAAACTGACTCATCGATGAAAGCCAATCAACCAATCCACCATTATTTGTTTCCCAGGTCATATTTCAATTGGCGCACTTGGAGATAGTTTCTACGAGTATTTGCTCAAAGCTTGGATTCAATCTAACAAAGAAGACACACAAGCCTTAAAACTGTTTGATGACGCAATGGATGCACTTATGATTCACACTTTGAGGCATTCCCAGAAGAAAAATTTGATGTACTTTTCGGACATGAAACTTGAGAGGTAAGGGACTATTTGATACAAGTGGCGAGATTAAGCCAATTATAAACTAAAAAATATAGGACACTTTTGGCCTATATTTTATTTTTGTGTAAATTTGGACTTGCTAATCTTGAACAGATGTATGCGAGTATACATATTCGTATACTTTTTTTCACCAAAAATTGTGTGCGCTGTCGGGCTTTAAATAATGAACAGATTTGCACTTTTTTTTTTATTTTTTGGTAGTTAGACCAAGTTAGAATAGATAAGATTTTGAAGAAGGAAACAGTGTATATGTATCAATGAAATAATCACTGAAATAAAAATCTACTTCTTATCTCTGAAATTAAAACAAAAATAGTCGAAATAATCAAAATATAAAAAATGTCCCATCTTGGGATTATTGATTTTGTTCTGAATGGAATGTATCAATGAAATAATCACTGAAATAAAAATCTACTTCTTATTTCTGAAATTAAAACAAAAATAGTCGATATAAACGAAATATAAAAAATTGCCCATCTTGGGATTATTGATTTTGTTCCGAATCGAATGTATCAATGAAATAATCACTGAAATAAAAATCTACTTCTTATCTCTGAAATTAAAACAAAAATAGTTGAAATAAACAAAATGTAAAAAATGTGCATTCTTGGGATTATTGATTTTGTTCTGAATCAAATGTATCAATGAAATAATCACTGAAATAAAAATCTACTTTTTATCTCTGAAATCAAAACAAAAATAGTCGAAATAAACAAAATATAAAAAATATCCCATCTTGGGATTATTGATTTTGTTCTGAATCGAATGTATCAATGAAATAATCACTGAAATAAAAATCTACTTCTTATCTCTGAAATTAAAACAAAAATAGTCGAAATGTACAAAATATAAAAAATGTCCCATCTTGGGATTATTGATTTTGTTCTGAATCGAATGTATCAATGAAATAATCACTGAAATAAAAATCTACTTTTTATCTCTGAAATCAAAACAAAAATAGTCGAAATAAACAAAAAAATATAAAAAATATCCCATCTTGGGCAGCCTCCAGGGAGGATCGAACTCCCGACCCCTGGTTTACAAGACCAGTGCTCTATCCACTGAGCTATGGAGGCGATTGAGCTGAAGGTTGTACATTAGTTAGATTTATAGTGTTCTCCCCCTAAGATAGACACTATCTTCTAAAGATAGTGTCTATCTTAGGGGGAGAACCTCTATATATCATATGAATGTCTTTGATGACTTCATAATACATTTTTTGGATGATAGAATTTTCGTCTATCGACTTTTTCACTTTAGAGATATGAAAATGAAATTAATTCGATTTTTTTTTTTCAATTTTAATTTTTTTAGGGATTTTTTTTTTTTTAATTTTCGTCTCTCGACTTTGTGCCATTAGAGTTCCGGGGTTTAAAAAGAGCATGTGGGACCTTCAGTCTGTTTTTTACCATTATACTTTGCCTTTGGAGTATCAAATAGAGCAGATCAGCTGGCAGATGCTCTCCGATTAAAACAATGTAACAAAAGAAGGAAAAGATGGAGGAAGTAGGTAATAGCTTCAGATTATGAACCTCGTTTTAAAATTATTGGTCTGGAATTAAGTGTCGGAGCGATATTTCGCACTCTCTTTTGTTTGTTTTTCCCTTACTTTAACCCGTTTTTTCCTTTCCTTGTGTCAACCGCCGAGGAACGTCTCTTCGACTCACGCGCTATCTGTTGTTTGTTTTTTCTTTAGCATGATTGAACAATTCATCATGCGTACATTCACATTGAAATATTTCGCTAAGTTTTGGTAACTACCGTATTTTGTATAAAAAAAAAAAAAAAATCATTTTTTTATTCCTCTAAAAGCAAGGGTCGTCAACCTTCCGGACCAGGAAAGCTACTTAAAATTCGGAGCTGAGACTACCCCTAAAAAATCATGCATAGATATAAAAATCTAAGTACACACTCGTTTTGCCTACACACACTAGACTCATTGTTTGTACATTGGTTAAGTAACCTTACTACCTGTGACTCAACTAAGTGTTTTGGAAAAGAGTACAGAAATTTTAATCTTTCTTTAGACCTTTTTAGGGAGCAGGCGGAGGTTAAAAAAAACCTGAAAAAAATCTTCCCTTCGGAAATACACTCCCCAAAATTCCTTTTCCAA